>KV008352.1:0-24727 GCA_001598015.1 Dorcoceras hygrometricum
GAGAAATACACGATCACCAACCTGAAACTCAAGAGGTCGACGCCTCTTATTTGCATAACTGGCTTGGCGATCCTGGGCAGCTTTCATCCGCTGTCTAATTAGATCGACATGATCTTTCATTTGCTGCACAAAGTCAGGGGCAGATAGCTGCTACTTCCCCACTTCTTCCCAACATACTGGCGATCTGCACTTGCGGCCGTACAAAGCCTCGAAAGGCGCCATGCCAATCGTCACCTGGTAGCTGTTATTATATGAAAATTCGACCAAAGACAACGCGTCTTGCCAGCTACCTCCGAAATCTAACACAACAGCACGCAACATATCCTCCAACGTCTGGATAGTTCGCTCAGATTGGCCATCTGTCTGGGGGTGATACGCGGTACTCATCGCCAATCTGGTTCCCAAAGCTGTCTGCAAACTCTTCCAAAACCTGGAAGTAAACCTCGGATCTCGGTCGGACACGATTGAAACAGGCATACCTTGCAGTCTAACAACAAAATCAACGTACAACTTCGCCATCTTATTCAACGATAAGGTCATACCGTAGGAAATGAAGTGTGCAGACTTCGACAAACGGTCTACAACTACCCAAATATCATTGCATCCTCTGCTGGAACGAGGCAGATGCGTCACAAAATCCATAGAATGTGCTCCCAATTCCATTGGGGCACTTCTAAACTCTGCAACAGACCACCAGTCTCATCCTTTCGGCCTTTACCATATGGAAATTCAAACAACAAGCAACGAAACCAGCAACGTCACTCTTCAGGCCAGCCCACCAAAAGTGTGGCTTCAAAGCATGTTACATCTTCCGTGCACCAGGATGAACACTATGTCAGCTGCAATGCGCCTCAGGAAGGATATCCTCCTTCAAATCAATCAAATTGTCGATAGCTCTCGCGTGCAATACCAGCTGCAAGCTACAGTAGCGAACAATCTCTCGCAGCTGGACATACAGTCGCAGGACCAAAACAACGCACAACAATATCCTCTGCTGGTACCAGTCGCAAGCTACAAAACGACGACGTTTCCTCTTCGCGCTACAGGAAAGTTGACCCGCGTTGACATCCGCTTCTGCTGAACAACCAGTAGACACACACACGCGATTCCACCAGCTGGTACCAGACGCAACATCGAAAAGACGTCGCGCCAACTAATCTAAATGCAGTCGTTTTAGCCCTCAACGCAAATACGCTAAAGCATCTGCTGATTTCTTCAAAAGCGACCCAGACTCAGCAAAACTCTTACGTCAGCACGCCAACCAGCATGTACCTCAAATATGCGAAAATACAAAATCTCCAGAATTGTTCAACACACGAAAAGGAACCCGAAAAAGCAACTCAAACTACGAAACAGAGATTTAAACCAGCAGAAATCTCCAAAAACCGATACATTCCAACAACTTATCTTAATACAATTCCAGATCTCACATTTCTTCCCCACTAAAAAGGATTTCGTCCCCGAAATCACACCAACAACTCTGGAAAACGAAACAACAGCAAGATACAAAACAGAACTCGTCCAACACAAGCCAAGAGTTCAAGATAACCGAGAAAACAATTTACAACATCTAGGGAAGGAATACAGCAAAACTACAAGCTACGGGATAATCTAGCTCAACAGCTACTCAAACAGATGCGGCCACTCACGCTGCATCTTTTCTTCCAGCTCCCAAGTAGCTTCTTCCCTACCATGCTTGCTCCATTGCACCATTACTAGCGGAATGGTCTTATTTCTCAGTTGTTTCTCTTTTCGGCCAAGGATCTGCAAAGGATATTCCTGATAGCTCAACGACTGATCTAGCTCTACCTCGTCAGTTCCAAGCACATGAGACGGATCTGGCTCATATTTCCTCAACATCGACACATGAAACAGAGGACAACTCTGACGGCAACAACAACCGATACGCTAAAGGGCCAATCCTCTCGACAATCTCATACGGACCAACGTAACGAGGGGCTAACTTTCCCTTGCGTCCAAAGCGCATCACACTACGAAACGGAGAAACCTTGAGAAATACACGATCACCAACCTGAAACTCAAGAGGTCGACGCCTCTTATTCGCATAACTGGCTTGGCGATCCTGGGCAGCTTTCATCCGCTGTCTAATTAGATCGACATGATCTTTCATTTGCTGCACAAAGTCAGGGGCAGATAGCTGCTTCTTCCCCACTTCTTCCCAACATACTGGCGATCTGCACTTGCGGCCGTACAAAGCCTCTAAAGGCGCCATCTTATTCGCATAACTGGCTTGGCGATCCTGGGCAGCTTTCATCCGCTGTCTAATTAGATCGACATGATCTTTCATTTGCTGCACAAAGTCAGGGGCAGATAGCTGCTTCTTCCCCACTTCTTCCCAACATACTGGCGATCTGCACTTGCGGCCGTACAAAGCCTCTAAAGGCGCCATGCCAATCGTCACCTGGTAGCTGTTATTATATGAAAATTCGACCAAAGACAACGCGTCTTGCCAGCTACCTCCGAAATCCAACACAACAGCACGCAACATATCCTCCAACGTCTGGATAGTTCGCTCAGATTGGCCATCTGTCTGGGGGTGATACGTGGTACTCATCGCCAATCTGGTTCCCAAAGCTGTCTGCAAACTCTTCCAAAACCTGGAAGTAAACCTCGGATCTCGGTCGGACACGATTGAAACAGTCACACCTTGCAGTCTAACAACAAAATCAACGTACAACTTCGCCATCTTCTTCAACGAGAAGGTCATACCGTAGGGAATGAAGTGTGCAGACTTCGACAAACGGTCTAAAACTACCCAAATAGCATCGCATCCTCTGCTGGAACGAGGCAGATGCGTCACAAAATCCATAGAAATGTGCTCCCAATTCCATTGGGGCACTTCTAAACTCTGGAACAGACCACCAGTGTCATCCTTTCGGCCTTTACCATCTGGCAATTCAAACAACGAGCAACGAAACCAGCAACGTCACTCTTCAGGCCAGCCCACCAAAAGTGCGGCTTCAAAGCATGGTACATCTTCCGTGCACCAGGATGAACACTATGTCTGCTGCAATGCGCCTCACGAAGGATATCCTCCTTCAAATCAATCAAATTGGGCACAACCAACCTGCCCCAGAAACGCAAACAACCATCGGACGAAACAGAATAGTCCTCAAGTTCGCCAGCCCTAACTTTCAACTTCATTTCGTGGATAGAGGGATCAGTCCTCTGAGCTGCTCGAATGCTAGAAACAATCTGTGGTTCCACTTGGAACGAAGAAACCATCACACAATTCTCAGCCGGATAGAACCCGTAGTGTTAAGATGCTCTTGATCCTTAGAGATGTACAACGACGCAAGCATCTCACTAGCCTTCCTGCTTAAAGCATCAGCCACTACATTCGACTTCCCAGGCTGGTATTTAATCTCACAATCAAAATCCTTAAGCTGCTCCATCCACCGACGCTGTCTCATGTTCAAGTCAGGCTGCGAAAACAGATAGTGCAAACTTTTGTGGTCGGAGTACACCAAAAATTGCTCGCCATACAGGTAGTGACGCCAGATCTTTAACACAAAGACCACCGCTGCTAACTCCAAATCATGAACTGGTTAGCGAGTCTCGTGCGGTTTCAATTGCCGCGAGGCATACGCAATGACTCTACCATTCTGCATCAACACACAACCCAATCCATTAAGCGAAGCGTCAGAACAAACAACAAAACCACCTGATCCGGACGGCAGAGCCAACACAGGCGCAGTAGTCAACTTTTCCTTGAGCAGTTGAAACGCATTCTCACACTGCTCAGTCCAAACAAACCGTCTGTCCTTCTGGGTCAATTGGGTCATCGGCTTCGCTATACTAGAGAAACCCTCAATGAAGCGACGATAATAGCCAGCCAGACCTAAGAAACTGCGAAAATCAGACACATTTCTCGGGGTCTCCCAGTTCAAGGCAGCATCCACTTTACTGGGATCCACAGAAATGCCGACGATAATAGCCAGCCAGACCTAAGAAACTGCGAAAATCAGACACATTTCTCGGGGTCTCCCAGTTCAAGGCAGCATCCACTTTACTGGGATCCACAGAAATGCCATCTGCTGAAATGACATGACCCAGAAATACAACACGTTCCAACCAGAAATCGCACTTGGAGAACTTTGCATACAACTGCTGCTCTCTCAACCTCTGAGAACCATCTCCAAGTGCTCCTTGTGCTCCCTTGGAGTCTTCGAGTAAATCAAGATGTCGTCAATAAAAACAATCACAAACTGGTCTATGAACTCTCTAAAAACTCGGTTCATCAGATTCATAAAAACTGCAGGCGCGTTTGTCAACCCAAACGGCATCACCAAAAACTCAAAATGTCCGTACCTCGTACGAAACGCAGTCTTTGCGACATCTTGTTCCCTCACTCTGAGCTGATGGTACCCGGAACGAAGATCAATCTTAGAATACACCACAGAACCTTGCAATTGATCAAACAGATCATCGATTCTCGACAACAGGTACTTATTCTTGACAGTAGCTTTATTCAACTGGCGAAAATCAATGCACATCCGCATTGAGCCATCCTTCTTCTTCACAAACAATATGGGCGCTCCCCACGGTGACATACTAGGGCGAATGAAACCTTTCTCCAGCAAATCATCTAACTGTACCTTGAGTTCTCTCAACTCCGCAGGCGCCAGACGAAAGGGGGCACGTGAAATCGGAGCTGTGCCAGGCACCAACTCTATGCTGAAGTCTATCTCCCGCCTCGGAGGAAAACCAGGAATCTCCTCCGGAAACACGTCGGGGAAGTGTCGCACCACGGGAACATTACTAAGATGAACACTGGAAGAAGAAGACGTATCCAAAGCGTAGATCAAAAAGCCAGCATTTCCCAAGGATAACAAACTAAATATATCCATCGCGGAAACCAACGGAATATTCGATCTAGAGTCCTGGCCGTAGAAGTCCCACTTCTCGCCAGACAAAGTCCTAAAGCGCACAATCCCATGGAAGCAATCCACGGAGGCCCTATAGTTGGACAACACATCCATTCCAACTATGCAATCGAAATCCCAAAGCATCAAACGAATCAAGTTCGCCAACAGGACATGCTCACCAAACCGCAACACACCATCCAACAAAACCTCCTGGGAAAACAGGATCACACCACCAGGGGTAGAAACAGAAACAGCATCGCGCAAAGGGACGATACACAGACCATGCTCAGTAACAAACGAATCAGAAATAAACGAATGCGATGCACCGGTGTCAAACAACACACGAGCAGGAAAGTCAAAGACAAGACATGTACCTCCAATCACCCGGCTCGGTGTCTCCTCCGCCTGCTCCCTCGTGATGGCGTTAACCTGAGCATGCTGGGGTCCTGGGAAGAAAGGCTGAGACGACTGACCAAAATGCAAAGGGCCAGGCTGCTGAAACGGCCTAAACTGAGTCTCACCCAAACGGGGCTGCTGAAACTGCTGAGAACGGCCCCTCGACTGACCTCTGCAACCCTGAGGCTGGGCTGCACCCTGTTGCGACCCAGCTGTCGGACACACTCTAGCATAGTGTCCCTGCTGTCCACAAAGATGGCAGGTACCCTGCACACCAATACACTGGGTGGAAGAATGCTTCCCACCATAGAAGCCACAAAACTCTGCCCGAGAACCGCTGCTACTCGAGCTGCCTGAACCGGAAGACCCTGAACCAGACTTTCTTGAATTGCCGACCGCGAGGTCGGAACCTACCACGGCCAAACTGCTGAGCCATCTGCTGCTGCTGCTGCTGAGGAAAATGAGCGGACTGAGAACTCTGAGACGACTGAGCTCCCTGACCAACATGTCTACCACTCTGCACTGCCTGCACTGCCTGCGCTCTGTGCGTACGATGGCTCCTCATGCCCTCCTCAATGTGGATAGCAGTATCCACGGCCTCAGCATACGACTTGGGCTTGCTTGTCAAAACACTCTGATAAAATTCTTCATTCAAGCCCTCCACGAATCTGGTACTCTTGGCCCTCTCCCGGCCAGCAACATGCGGAACATAAGCCAACAACGCAGAAAATTTGCGAGCATACTCGCGTACAGTCATCGAGCCCTGCTCCAAAAACTCAAACCCCCGCTCACGGGCAGCCACATACGAATCAGGGACATACTCCTTCCGGAAGGTCTCACAAAAACTGTCCCAAGTGATACCAACCCCAGCCTCCAGTAAGGTACTAGACGCACCTCGCCACCAACGCTCGGCTGCCTTCCTCAACAACAAGGTCACCAACCTCAATCGGAGATCGTCGTCATACTGGGCTCGATCAAAAAGATGTATGACGCTATGGAGCCAAGAATCCGCGTCCTCACTCGACTCATCACCATTGAAGATAGGAGGAAGGTCCAGGATGCTGAAACAGTCTAAACAGAGTCTCACCCAAACGGGGCTGCTGAAATTGCTGAGAACGGCCCCTAGATTGACCCCCACGACCCTGAGGCTGGGCCGCGGTCTGCTGTGATCCAGCTGACGGACACACTCTCGTAAAATGCCCGTACTTACCACAAAGGTTGCAGGAACCCTGCACACCCACACACTGCGTGGAAGGATGATTTCCACCGCAAAAACGACAAAACTCAGTCCGAGAACCACTACTACTCGAACTTCCTGAACCGAAAGACCCTGAACCAGACTTTTTTTTGAACTGCTGACCTCTAGGTCGAAACCTCTGACGGCCAGACTGCTGAGCCATCTGCTGCTGTTGCTGGGGATAATGAGCGGAGTGAGAACTCTGAGACGACTGAGCTCCCTGACCAACATGTCTACCACCCTGCACTGCCTACGCTACCTGTGCTCTGCGCGTACGACGGCTCCTCATGCCCTCCTCAATGTGGATAGCAGTATCCACGGCCTCAGCATACGACTTGGGCTTGCTCGTCAAAACACTCTGGTAAAATTATTCATTCAAGCCCTCTACGAATCTGGTACTCTTGGCCCTCTCCCGGCCAGCAACATGCGGAACATAAGCCAACAACGCAGAAAACTTGCGAGCATACTCGCGCACATTCATCGATCCCTGCTCCAAAAATTCAAACTCCCGCTCACGGGCAGCTACATACGAATCGGGGATGTACTCCTGGGGCACCACCAGCTGGGTTAAAGCCACGACCAGCTGTAAAACCTGGGTTCCTGAAAACAACACAAACAAGGAAACAAACCAAGCCCCAGAGGGACATGGGGTCCAACCCCAGTACGGAGAGCAAATATAAATCAGCAATAAATAGCAAGAATAAAAATTCAGATGCTATGCATGATATGAGGGACAACATCCAAAGGCTACAACAAAAGAGAGGAAGCCAAAGAACGAAATGCATAGCTCAAAGGAAATCTGCAACAGTCTGTGGCCACGGTGAGTGCATGAGTGTGGGAGCTACCCACTCGCCCCTACTCGCCCAGATGCATCAAAACACAACCTGCCGTTGCCCAACCTATGAACTGTGGTCGCCTCAACAAGCAAGAATAAAAATGCAGATGCTATGCATGATATGAGGGACAACATCCAAAGGCTACAACAAAAGAGAGGAAGCCAAAGAACGAAATGCATAGCTCAAAGGAAATCTGCAACAGTCTGTGGCCACGGTGAGTGCATGAGTGTGGGAGCTACCCACTCGCCCCTACTCGCCCAGATGCATCAAAACACAACCTGCCGTTGCCCAACCTATGAACTGTGGTCGCCTCAACAGGTCCACTCGGCGCATAAGGGCTAACAAGACCCAGCAGGGATCGCATCCTGGTAGCATAGAACAGCAACAATAAAACAACGATGGCTGCAAAAGCTGGAAAGAGATGCAAATGCGTGTATGCGCATGCTGGAAATACAATAAGCATAAATCATATGCAAAGCACAATAACACCAGCAAGTATACACCACATGGCTCACGGCTATCTCACAACCGCAGCCTCACCAGGCAATAAGCACACGGCAGCCATCATACAAGCAACTACCATTTCATCCAAGCCATTCAAACGCTGCATTTAAAAGCTCAACCCGTACCTTAATACTGAGCAATAATTACCGAATGCAAAGCCTGAGAATATTGATTCCAACCTGTAAACACACGCAAGATACAGGGAATCATCAACCCAAAACTCACGGCCAACACATAAAGCTCACGGCTGGGAGTCCCACGCTCAACCAGCAATTAATACCCTAATACAACCCAACAGGAAGCTAAATCACACCTAGGAAACGAGATCTCAACAACTGAACTCGAAAACTACCTGCACGCACAACTCACGACCGAGAGCAGTAGCTTCGCGATCTCTCCCCAGCGAACACTAGCCTCCAAAACTGGTATAGGGTGAACGAGCTTTCCAAGAGGAGTCCAACGCTACTTCAATTGTCCAAAACAACGGCCGGAATCGACGGGAATCTACCGGAGAAGCTCACGGTGAACAGTAACGAGGGTTTGAGAAACAGAGGTCAACAATCAGGGAAATATTTCTAAGTATGGGAACTAATAATCCACAACGAAGACCAAGTCTTGCTATTTATAGAACTCTTAACTGCTGCTACCAGCAGGAGCGCATTTCCACCGACATAATCCGTCGACACCAACAATCCCCCAAACCAGCAGGTATCAACTAGCCAGCAGACGCAAGAACCAACTTCTGATTCTCCAACAACGCTAAAACAAATCGCAAAGCAAACCAACAGCTGGACATCCAATCGCAGGACCAAAACAATGCACAACTATATCCTCTGCAGGTACCAGCCGCAAGCTACAAAACGACAACGTTTCCTCTTCGCGCTGCAGGAAAGTTGACCCGCGTTGACATCCGCTTCTGCTGAACAACCAGCAGACACACACACGCGATTCCACCAGCTGGTACCAGATGCAACATAGAAACGACGTCGCGCCAACTAATCTAAACACAGTCGTTTTAGCCCTCAGCGCAAATACGCTAAAGCATCTGCTGATTTCTTCAAAAGCGACCCAGACTCAGCAAAACGCTTATGTTAGCACGCCAACCAGCAGGTACCTCAAATATGCGAAAATACAAAATCTCCATAATTGTTCAACACACGAAAAGGAACCCGAAAATGCAACTCAAACTACGAAACAGATATTTAAACCAGCAGAATCTCCAAAAACCGATACATTCCAACAACTTATCCTAATACAATTCCAGATCTCACATCAGGTCTCACATCTCTCCCCCACAAAAAAGGATTTCGTCCCAGAAATCAAACAACAATTCTGGCATAACACACAGCAATCGCAAGATACAAGCAGAACTCGCCCAAGACAAGGCCAAGAGTTCAAGATAACTGAGAAAACATATAACAACAACTAGAGAAGAAATACAACCAAAAGCTACAAACTACTGGAATTTAGCTCAACAGCTACTCAAACAGATGCGGCCACTCGCGCTGCATCTTTTCTTCACAAGGAACGTAGCAAGTCACGGCCTGCACAAATCTGCCAAAACACAGAGCACAGATTTCAGGAAAAAGCCTACACCAACTCACGGCCCTCACAAAAGATCACGGCCAACAACCCAAAGGCTCACGGCTGAGACTAAACACTAAATCCAGCGCTCAATCTAACCCATACAACTAAACAGGAAGCTAATATAAAATCTAGGGACAAGATCTCGAAGCTGGACAGAAACGCTACCTGCACAACGAAACTCACGCACGAGAACAGCAACTTCGCGACCTTGCTCTAGCTAACCACAACCCCCAAGAATGGTAGTAACCGATAAAGCTTCTCGAGAGGAGTCCAAAGCTACCTTGCACGAGCAAAACAACCACCGGAAACGACGGGAAATGGCCGGAGAAGTTCATGGTGAACAGTGTCGAGAGTTCAAAGAAACAGAGAACGAAAGGCTGGAAAATATTCTAAGTATGGGCACTGGTGTCTAAAATCGAAGGCCAAATCTTCCTATAAATAGCACTAGCAACGACTGGAACTCAAACAATAATTGTCCACCGACAAAACCAGTCGACACCATCGATCTCCCAAACCAGCAGGTATACTACAACTCTCAGACGCAAGAATCAACTGCTGGTTTCTCAAATAACGCTACAATCGCAAAACAAACCAACGGCTGGTTCTCAAAACGGCATCGCGCCAACTTACTCAAACGACGTCGCATAGGATACAAAATCCTCACTACCAGCAGCTGGGTATCCAGTCGCAAGAACAAAACAACGCATAACACTTCTCTCTACTAGTACCACTCGCAACCTATAAAACGCAGCGTTGCAAATAATCAAAACGGCGTCACACCACTGACGTCATCCAGTCGCTAGCTCTCACGCAACACCAGCAGCAAGCTACAGTAGCGAAAATCTCTCGCAGCTGGACATCCAGTCGTGACAACAAAACGACACCGTTTCCTCTTCGCGCTACAGGAAAGTTGACCCGCGTTGACATCTTCTTCTGCTGGACAACCAGCAGATACACACACACGATTCCACCAGCTGGTACCAGACGCGATCATCGAAACGACGTCGCGCCAACTAATCTAAACGCAGTCGTTTTAGCCCCCAACGCAAATACACTAATGCATCTGCTGATTTCTTCAAAAGCGACCCAGACTCAGCAAAACGCTTACGTCAGCACGCCAACCAGCAGGTACCTCAAATATACGAAAATACAAAATCTCCAGAATTGTTCAACACACGAAAAGGAACCCGAAAAAGCAACTCAAACTACGAAACAGAGATTTAAACCAGCAGAAATCTCCAAAACCGATACATTCCAACAACTTATCTTAATACAATTCCAGATCTCACACCGATCCAGAAATTTTAAATATCTAAAATTTGAAAGTGCAATTGGAAAGAAAGAAACTTGTTGATGGATCTGGATAACAGATCCAGATCTGAGTTTTGAATTACACAAAACCTGTTATTGTGTTTCTAATATCTCTACGAAGTGTGCAGATGTTTACAAGGAAAGAAATCTGATGTTAACAGAAGGAGAAGAGAAGAAGTTGAATCAGTGATTGGAGAAGCTGATTCGATTATGATGTTAACAGAAGTTTGATGAATAAGATTCAATAGTGAAAAGAAGCATTCAGAAACTGTTGGAATAAAGTTAAAAGAGAAACTGAAAAGAATATTGAAAGCAAAGTCTGACCGAAGATGCAAAAAGAGGAGAAATCTGATGATAGTTGGAACGCTACAAAGTAGTTAAGGTTGCTGATGAAGAAAAGAAGTTTATCGGATTCGCTTACGTGGACAGCTTCCCTTACGTGGAGTCCTGCGTGGACAGCTTCGCTTACATTGAGTCCAGCTGTACTTGCTGTTAGTTGCATCACGTACAGAGAAGAAGAAGTCTGATTTGGCATGAATAGGTGAAGTCTGTTTTGGAGTGAACAGAAGAAATCTTATGAAGTAATCTGGAGAGATCTGTTGAAGTCTGGAAGACGTATGAAGAGAAGTTTTGATATGAACAGTAGAAGTCTGAACGTTTGAGAGGAGAGTCTCGAAGAAATCTGATGTACAGGAGGAGTCTGGCAGACGTAAGCGAGAAGAGATCTGAAGAAGAATTAATGAAGAGTATGTTGATAACAGGAGAAATCCGGTAGAAGTCTGGAAGAGTTCGATGAAGAAGAGAGGTGAAGTCTGATGAGGAACCTGGAAGAGATCGATAAACAGGAGAAAGATGGATTCAGCAGTAGAGAGAGCAATTCAAGTGAGAGAAGAAATTAAATCAGACGTCTGGACAGTAGCAAAGAGAAGAAGCGAAATAGAAGATCGATTCAGACGATGTATTCAGTAGTTGAACAAAGGATGATATCAGCAGTGAAGCAAAAGATGGATTCAGCAGTAGATAAGATGTAATAACAGAAAATCATATCAGACGTGAACGAAGAAGAAATGATAATCAGACGTCGTGACAATATTTCAGTTGTTGTAAGCAATCATCAGTTGCAAGCAATCAGTCGTTGCAACAGAAGTTGGACGTTGAGCAGGAGTTGAAAACAGAGGTTGATCAGCTGTTGCGCGAATACGCAAATGGAACAGATGTTGAATCAGCTGTTATATTCAGTCAGTTGTTGAGACAGTCAGTAGATGAGTTGCAACATAATTTAGATATTGCAAGAGAAGCCAATTCAGTTGTTGATCAGATGTTGGACAAAAGAAGTTGACAAGCAGTGAGATGTTACAAAGATGAATCAGCTGTTGCAAGTTATTGAATCAGACGTTGAACGAAGAAAAGATTAATCAGACGTCGGGATGAAACAGCTGGTGCGCAAAGACGTAAACAACTCAGGAGTTGAATCAGCTGTTGAAGAATATGAATCAGCTGTAATAATGAAGATATATCAGCTGATGGAATGTTCAGTAGTTGAAACTCAGCTGTTGGAACAAAAAACCAAATTACAAGACAACAAAAGGCCTGCAAATTAAAGGACACTAGGACAGCTCACTGTCCGTACTTTACCAAACACATTTCAACAGAAGAAAACTTGTGTCTAACAGGAAGATATTTGAACAGAGGCTTTATATACAAACAAAGATGAAGAAGATAAGAGATGCTGGTGTGAAAGACAAATACAGAGAAATTACAAAGGGAAGAAAAATAGAGAGACGAAGCAGTCGACCACCATTAGAGAGGAGCGCACAACGAGCGTCGACTGTTGAGTCTTCATCAGCTCTTTTGGAGCATTTCCCAGTTGTGTGATATTTTATTATTACGAGAGTTGCTTACACAGTAAATCTCACACACTCGGAGATTCATTCACATTCACGAGAGTTGAGCTAAACAGTATAGTGAATGAATCTCAACCCATACAAACAATTAGATCCCGTCCAAGCACGAAGACGTTAAACTCTGTGTCTGTAGCCTTTCTCACAGAGGCGTAAAACAAGTGATTTAGTGGAGTTCTAGGATTTCAAATTTGGGCAGTGGGTAAGTCCCAAATTTGATTGGGTCTGTAGATCAAATTCTTATAGTGGAACCTTCCGAGGCGGAATAAGGGGAGACGTAGGATATTTATATCCGAACTTCCATAAACAAACAGCAGCGTAAATTTCTTTATGATTTACTGTACTTCCGCATATGTATTTAATGTTTAGCACGCGTACACTATCAGTTTTAACAGTAGCAACGCTCTTTAATTTTATTGGATCAGATCTCACGGCCTTTGTTGTATTTAGTATTGCATCTCGAGATCTGATCCTTCGGTCCTAACAAGTGGTATCAGAGCAGGTTGTTCTTTAAAGAGCACTTATTTTAAAAAACGCATGTGCTATTTGTTTTAAAAGTTTTGAAGAGCTTAATTTATGAAGATAGGGAGAGGAATGATTTTTTGAACTTCGATTGTTCTTTTGTCGATCTGACACGAAATGCGCGAGTTCCGTGTGGATGCCAAGATTCTGTTTTGGTTGGGCTGTTTTCAGCACATGTGACAAAACATGAGAAATGAAATAAAAATCCGATAGATTCAGTTATCATTTCTTTGCCAAATCTGAATAATTTAGGTGATTCAGTAGCACGTGTTCTTATTTGAAACAAATTTATTAAAGTGCTCTGATTTATGCGGAATTTCAGCTGTTGCATTCGTATATATGCTACAAATGATTTTAAGGTTTTAAAATGTTTTCGAGCTCAATGTATAAAGATAGGGAGAGTAATGATCTTCGAATTACAGAGTATTTTCTGAAAGAAAATGCGGCAATATTTCTTCTGACGAGCTGACACAGATCTCACAAATTTGTGTGTATGCCAAGATTTTCAGATGCGGTTATGGGGCCACGTCTGGAATGAATGGAAGAAAATCTGCTACTCGTTTATTATTAATCTTTCATCTGCATATATAAGCTTAACAGTAGCATACGATCAACCTTTTCAAAATCATAGCATATTGTTGCATACGGTTGTTCCCATCTTTGGTTTCCAAAATCTGTTTTTGATTTTCAAAATCTAAAACTCCTGCTGTCAAGTTTTTTTTGTTGTGGCAGTGTAGGGAGAGCCTTAATTTAAAATACCGGGAAGACCAGATTTCGAACCCTTTTTGATTCCCACAAAAAGGGAGAGAATTGTTAGATCATGCATTTGTTATTTGAGGTTTTGTGTAAATCAAAAAGGGAGAGATTGATGGATCTGGATAACAGATCTAGATCTGAGTTTTGAATTACACAAAACCTGTTATTGTGTTTCTAATATCTCTACGAAGTGTGCAGATGTTTACAAGGAAAGAAATCTGATGTTAACAGAAGGAGAAGAGAAGAATTTGAATCAGTGATTGGAGAAGCTGATTCGATTATGATGTTAACAGAAGGTTGATGAATAAGATTCAATAGTGAAGAGAAGCATTCAGAAACTGTTGGAATAAGTTAAAAGAGAAACTGAAAAGAAGATCGAAAGAAAAGTCTGACCGGAGATGCAAAAAGAGGAGAAATATGATGACAGTTGGAACGCTACAAAGTAGTTAAGGTTGCTGATGAAGAAAAGAAGTTTATCGTATTTGCTTACGTGGAGTCCTGCGTGGACAGCTTCGCTTACGTTGAGTCCAGCTGTACTTGCTGTTAGTTGCGTCGCGTACAGAGAATAAGAAGTCTGATTTGGCATGAATAGGTGAAGTCTGTTTTGGAGTGAACAGAAGAAATCTGATGAAGTAATCTAGAGAGATCTGTTGAAGTCTGGCAGACGTATGAAGAGAAGTTTCGATATGAACAATAGAAGTCTGAACGTTTAAGAGGAGAGTCTCGAAGAAATATGATGTACAGGAGGAGTCTGGCAGACGTAAGCGAGAAGAGATCTGAAGAAGAATTAATGAAGAGTATGTTGATAACAGGAGAAATCCGGGAGAAGTCTGGAAGAGTTCGAGGAAGAAGAGAGGTGAAGTCTGACGAGGAACCTGGAAGAGATCGATAAACAGGAGAAAGATGGATTCAGCAGTAGAGAGAGCAATTCAAGTGAGAGAAGAAATGAAATCAGACGTCTCGACAGTTGCAAAGAGAAGAAGCGAAACAGAAGATTGATTCAGACGATGTATTCAGTAGTTGAACAAAGGATGATATCAGCAGTGAAGCAAAAGATGGATTCAGCAGTAGATAAGATGTAATAACAGAAAAGCATATCAGACGTGAATGAAGAAGAAATGATAATCAGACGTCGTGACAATATTTCAGTTGTTGTAAGCAATCATCAGTTGCAAGCAATAAGTCGTTGCAACAGAAGTTGTACATTGAACAGAAGTTGAAAAAAGAGGTTGATCAGCTATTGCGCGAAGACGCAAATGGAACAGATGTTGAATCAGCTGTTATATTCAGTCAGTTGTTGAGACAGTCAGTAAATGAGTTGCAACAGAAGTTAGATATTGCAAGAGAAGCCAATTCAGTTGTTGATCAGATGTTGGACAAAAGAAGTTGACAAGCAGTGAGATGTTACAAAGATGAATTAGCTGTTGCATGTTATTGAATCAGACATTGCGCGAAGAAAATATTGATCAGACGTTGCGATGAAACAGCTGGTGCGCAAAGACGTAAACAACTCAGGAGTTGAATCAGCTGTTGAAGAAAATACGATATCAGCTGTTGATCTACATCGAAGCCTACCAGAAGCTGACAAGCAGTCGACAACCATTAGAGAGGAGCGCACAACGAGCGTCGACTGTTGAGTCTTCATCAGCTCTTTAGGAGCATTTCCCAGTTGTGTGAGATTTTATTATTACGAGAGTTGCTTACACTGTAAATCTCACACACTCGGAGATTCATTCATATTCACGAGAGTTGAGCTAAACAGTATAGTGAATGAATCTCAACCCCATACAAACAATCAGATCCCGTCCAAGCACGAAGACGTTAAACTCTGTGTCTGTAGCCTTTCTCACAGAGGCGTAAAACAAGTGATTGATTGGAGTTCTAGGAGTTCAAATTTGGGCAGTGGGTAAGTCCCAAATTTGATTGGGTATGTAGATCAAATTCTTCTAGTGGAACCTTCCAAGGCGGAAGAAGGGGAGACGTAGGATATTTATATCCGAACTTCCATAAACAAACAGCAGCGTAAATTTCTTTATGATTTACTATACTTCCGCATATGTATTTAATGTTTAGCACGCATACACTATCAGTTGGCACACACACACGCTCAGTCGCACATTCGAACAGATTTCTGTCTCAGAAATCTGTTTGCGTCGTGTTTTATTAAATCTGCGTTGGTTTTAAAATTAGGATTCAGTTCTGGTGTTTTCCGCATGTTTTTATTACATACCAGATCTGTCTCCGGTGCTCTGTTTTATGTTCAAGAACCATGAGCTATTGTAGCTCCTTTATAGCAGCACAAAATTTTTATTTAACAGAAGCAGCGCTCTTTATTTTATTGGATCAGATCTCACGGCCTTTGTTGTATTTAGTATTGCATCTCGAGATCTGATCCTTCGGTCCTAACACTTGTTCTGGGCCAAATTTCAATTAAATAAAAAGTTCCCAATTTCGACTTTAAGAACTAATCTGACTGGCTTGAAGATGAGATATAAACTGCGGAATCTTATACAACATTGAAGGTACAATTAAGTCAGATTACATCAACACAAGAAATCGGTAATCTGATATTGTCCAAAAAAATGTAACTATATTTATGTACTAGAAAAATAATGTTTTAAACTGGAACAGCTTGGAAGCTAATGGCCACGATAAACACCAACGGTCTGTTCTAGCTCGCACCATCCATATCTGTCTAAATCTCATCACCTGCACTCAAAAAAACTAGTGAGCTTAGGGGCTCAACAAGTAAATCTGGAAAAACAAATACAAGCATAACCATATCTGATACTTAATCTGAAAGCTCATAAGTTGCTAGAGTTCGAAAACTTATAAGCTAAATACTGAAATCTAGTACTGAAAATGGCGAAAGCATGACTGTACATGTTTGAACCATACTTTAAAATTTTTTCTTACACTCGTAAAAGAAATTACTTGAAACTTTTCTTTAAACTACGGTTGTAAACAACCCTTTGTTCTATTTTCCTTTTCTATTGATTTATGACACAGAAGCTCTACTTAGGTCCATGTCGTTTGATCAAATTATCATATGAAATCAGGAACTGGAGAAATAAATCCCAACTTTTCTGTGAAGGGAGTATAGTCTTTCAACCATAATCTTGGTCCCTTCCATGGTGAAGGGACACACTGGTTCGTCAGCCAGCGTCCTCGCCCTTCCTGTGACCATATGTTATCTTTGCCATAAATCAGTTTAAACTTTCTGAAAATCTACTTTTTTTATTTGTTTCAGATCGCTTTCTTCTATAGATTGCTATTTTCAAACTCTGTTGATGATCGAAAACTATTGGGAGTTCATTGGAATACAATTGAAAGTGAACACTGAAACCAGTTTGGACTATAAAATGAATAAAGAGCAACAGAGCTATGAGCTGGTGAACAATCTTTCACATGGGGATATAAACCAATTGAAGTTATACTTTCGACTCAAAGCTGAAGAAACGAAGAATTGAACTTTAGAATTCTGTATTAGTCCAGAATGGACCTGAGCTGGATAAGCTCGGAGCATAACCAACACGCAAGTGTACTGGTTCAGCATAAAGAATAATGTTGAGTTAAGCGTGCAAGGGTGAGAGCAGTATTGGGATGGGTGACCTCCTGGGAAGTTCTCGTACGTCAAGCTGCTGACGTTGTGCCGCTTGATCTGGTTGGCCATGTGGGCTGTAAAAGTGTGGTGCCAGATCTTAACGGGTAATACTATCACTGCTGGGCCTAACTGACATAATAGGTGCACTCTGTGCTGCTACATTATAAGGAAATAAAGTTGCAACTTGGCTAACAGCTATAGCTTTTCGCCTAGTGGTAAGCGTTTGATCCTAACAATTGGTATCAGAGCGATGTCAGGGGTTCGAGTCTCCCAAGAAGCATTTTCTATACTTCTTGGGGGGGATTGTTGAGTTAAGCGTGCAAGGGTGAGAGCAGTACTGGGATGGGTGACTGTAACATCCCGAAATCCTAATTACGTTGAATTGAATGCATGACTAGGGGGAAAATTTATGTTAGCATGATTTGCATGTCATTTATGTGTTTACATGATGATTTTATGCTTTACTTGTGTATGTCACTTTACGGTACCGTTTGAGTTTCGATAAGCGGGGATGAGTCCGGAGACGACCAAATCGAAAATATTTAAATGTTTTGACCTTTAGACATATTTTAAAGCAAAATATTTTTATTTTATGCACCATTTCCAAAAAAAATGAGATTTTATGCACGGTTACCGAGGGGGACCCGTTTTTCGCCTATACGGGCCATTTTTATGACTTTTACTACACTTTTAAATTTGAGAGGCCACATATTACGAAAATTAAAGGCTTGAAGTCTGAACTTTAAATATTTTTAAGCCTTTGTAATTAGAGGAGGGTTAGTATTGGAATAGGCCTTTTATTTCCTTAATTAAACAAGTGGGAAGGGCCTTTTTGTACACTTTTCACTCACCCTTCACCACAATTTCGAAAATTAACCTAAACCCTCCCCTCATCAGCCGACTTCAGCCTTCTTCTCCCCCTAGGTGGCCGAAACTTTCAAGCTTTTGGTTGAAACTCAAAGGTGTTGGTCTTCTCAATTGTCCTCCGCTCTGGTAACGCGTATCTCCACTTCTTTTTCGATCAAGGCATGTTTTATTCTTTATTTTCTCACCATTTAGATCATAATACACTGTTTTACAATATTATTCATGACTTTTATGTGAATGTTTCAAATCTTTTCATCCATGTCCATGATCACGTATTGTTTGGTTCAAGTGGGATATTAAGGGTCTAACCAGTGGCTGCATGCAAAACACCTTCTGCTGTGTGTTCTGCGGCTGCGCGGTGCGTTGCCTTCTCCAGGGTCGTGCGCTCTCGTGCGACCACGGTTGGGGCTGTGGCTGGTCTCGTTAGAACCTTCTAGACCTGGGGGTGGTCCAGACGGAAGGGCTCTGGCATTGGTGGCCGTATCAGGGAGAACGATCATGAGAACCAGGAGGTGTCTCGACAGCGCACAGCATGGCTGGTGCGTCCACTTGCAGCGACTAGTTCTCCCTGGTTAGGCCACGGTTTGAAGCAAGGTTGGTCCCGTTAGAACCTATTTGACCTTGGGGTGGTACACACGGAAGGGCTATGGCATTTGTGGCCGGAGCAGGGAGAACGAACGCGAATACCATCAGGTGGTCGCGACGGTTCATCATGGTCGGAGCGTCCACTTGCAGCGACCAGTTCTCCCTGGTTAGCCAACGGTTTGAGCCAAGGTCGGTCACGTTAGAACCGCCTGGACCTGGGGGTTGTCCATCCAGAAGGGCTCCATCAGTGGTGGCAGGAGCATGGATAACGAACGTGATAAGTGACTGCTGGTCGAGGCGGCAGCATGTTGTGTGTGTGTTTTTGGTCTAGGGTAATTGGGAGATGGGCTTGGGCCGGTTCGGTTGGGCCGATGGGTCGGTTCAATCGGGCCGGGTCGAGTTGGTCAAGTGTCGAGTCAAATATTTTAAGTCCGGTCCGAGTTATTTTATTTATGGGCCGGGTAGTTTTATTTTAAAGTCCAAGTCATTTTATCGAGTCAAGTCAAACTTTTTAAGTCAAAATTATTCTTGGTCAAAATGATTTTTGGGTCAATGATTTTAAGTCAAAAGTTATTTTAAGTTGTCGATTTTTTAAGTAATTTGGATTTTAAGTCAAATTGTTAGATTTTGGGCCGTTATTTTAAATGAGTTTTAAGCCTGTTTTGACGGTGTTAGGCCGAGTCCTTCAATGATTTTAAAGGGGTGATTCTTTATTGTTGGGCCAATTTTGAGTTGGGCTTAGTATGATTTTAAGTCTAGTGGAGGCCTTGGGCTTAGAATTAGTGGGTCAGTCGCTTGAGCCAGTCCTTGATCGGGCCGAGGAAAATAATGCATAGGCCCATGAATATATATTTAATTATATACGTATTATGCTATCTAATTGATTATGAAATGTTTTAAGGAAATTAAATATATATTGATGGGCCAAGATCTTGTTAAAGTCGCATGATTTATGAAACGCATGCATCATGAAAGTTTAAGTTATGTTAAGGCATGAATGAAATATTTTGAGGGATTGAAGTGTTGTGGGGCAAAGTAATGATGGGAGTTAGCCGGGTAGCCGGGCCCGGGGATCCCCTGTTAATCTATGAGCTTATGGATCCATGTGTGACTTCATGGTGAAGTGGCAGCATAGAAGTGTGACATATAGGGATCCTCATGTGACATCGGGGTGAACCACACCGCCACGTACGTACGTTGGTTTATAGATTGATCAATCGAATTAATGGCTTTCACTTCATGGATACGACTCATATGTTCTTTTAAGTTATGTTATATTTATGCCATGCCTTAATGTATATGTTATATGATGAAGTATGTACGACTACAGTCCGATTTAACGTTTAAGATCTTTTAAGCACGCATGTCATGAAATTATGTTCCTATGCTTATGTGCATGTATGTGGTTTTATTATACATATTTTGTTATTAGCGGATAGAGCATGCTGAGCCTTTAGGCTCACTAGGTTTAAATGGTGCAGGTGAGCATGATGTTGATGATATTACTCCGACCGGCGGTGAGGACGTATGATGCTCCGCTGCGGCAGTTACCCCGTGACCACTCAGTTATTTTATGTCATTGCTTTTAGACATGTTCAGTTTTCCGCAAACTGTTTTTAAATACTCTGATTTTGATGTTAGCTTGTGCGATGTGGATTTGAGATATTTTGCAGTTGGTTTTAAACGGATGATGAGATGTTATTGTTAATGCTTTAAGCTATGGTTCTTATTTATAGCTTTTACTAAATGTTTATTCCACATCTGCTTTCAAAAAAAATTTTTTAGAGGCAGTACTGGGTTCATTGAGCTCCTGGGAAGTTCTCGTACGTCAAGCTGCTGACGTTGCGCCGCTTGATTTGGTTGGCCATGTTGGCTGTAAAAGTGTGATGCCAGATCTTAACGGGTAATACTATCTCTACTGGGGATAGGGCCGGCGGTAGGGGAAGGGTAAGACTGATCTCTAAGGGAAGACAGCACCAGCAGTTAGATACGCACCTCCCCTGACTCATGGGCCTAACAGACCAACCCTAAAGCACATAATAGGTGCACTCTGCGCTGTCACATTATAAGGAAATAAAGTTGCACCTTGGCTAACAGCTATAGCTTTTGACCTAGTGGTAAGCGTTTGATCCTAACAAATAAACTCTAAGCTGGATGGTCAAATAAACTCAACACAACTTAGACAATCAGATTACAAGTGCTAAACAAGAAACCTGATCGCAATTGAACTGGAAATGAAATCAGATTGCAAGCAAGCTTGGCAACCAGATCGCGACTTAAAAACCAACTCGGACAAAGATGAGCAGATCGCGAACTTAGTTCAATAACAATTACCAGGTTGGAAGATTTCCTCAGTCTGAAGGAATCGAAAATATCCAAGGAAAACTCTAGAAAACAAGGTCGGTAACCTACTTGTAAGCTACTGACACAAAATCACATAAGCTACTTGAAGAAGCTCACAGAAAACTCAAGTAGACACTGAACGAACATCAACAACATTTTCTAACCAAATTTCTGAATCAAAACATCAAAGAAAGCATCTTAAACTCTTCTGTTGTTTGAAGAACTTTAAATAAAATGTTTTTTCAAACCATAAGCCAATACAAACATGCAAACCGAAATAATATATGCTTTCTCAAGTACAGCAAGAAATAGAGTTTACTTGTCTAATCTACGACAACGATTACAGGGAGTGTATCTGGCCTGAATCAGCACACAAACCCTATCCATTCCTGTGAAAAGCTTTAAAAACTTTGTTCGGTTTCTTTCAAAGAGCACCGCTTCTATAGTTTGCTTTTTGTGAAATGTTTTGAGAATGAAAATGCATGAGGTGTTTGAAAGTATTTATATGCAAGGTTTCCAAGTAAATCATGAATGAAAAACACGTTTCCTAAAAAGTGCTACCCCATTTTAAAACAATTTAAATATAAATCGAACCAATTTAGTTAAAAGATGAAACAAACCGGGCTTGTCTGGACCGGCTGGACAGCTCTCTAAACCGTGTCTATAATCTGGAAAACCAGTTCAGACGAAAGCTGAGTAACAATTGCATTTTAAATAGATTCCTTAATACTTTAAACTTTCTATTTGTGGCTTTATGGATTTCTGGGCATTACACTAGCCCATCAACCCGTGACGGAATATGACGGATCGGCCCATTTGACAATACTAAAATGAGGATAAGTTAGTGGGAGAGGACATGCTTGACTTATCAGACAAACTCTCTACCAGCATATGGTCTTGCCCGAAGGGAAATATGACCAAGGCTCCATTTAAAGGGAACATGGAACGTACAAAAGATATCTTAACTTTACATACAGACGTTTGTGACCCATTTATTATTAGAACTAGATATGGGCAATCATATTTCATAATTTTACTGATGACTACTCAAGGTATCGTGGAGCATAGGTTTAACATGTCCAACGCCGTTGTTCTGTACATCTTGAAGTTAATAGGAGATCACTTGGATGGAGTTTGTTCGTCCATCCGCATATGGTGTAATTTAGGGGTGTCAATTTGGGTGCGTCGGGTGGTTTCGGGTCGGGTTGGGGTAAAAAGCAAAAAAAAATTACAACCACCCAAAACCCGAACCAACCCGAATTGTATCAACCAGAACCTGATTTTTTTCGGGTGGGTTCGGGTCGAGTTATATGGTTGAGTTATATTTTGTGTCGGTGGATCGGGTGGGTTCGGGTCGGGTTGGAAAAAAAATTTTAAAAAAAATTCTGAGCCGAACCCGAACCAACCCGAAATGTCTCAACTCGAACTTGATTTTTTTCGGATGGATTCGGGTCGGGTTTTCGGGTCGGGTCAGAATTTGACACCCCTAGTGTAATTCCACCGGTGAGACAACTTTTACGCAAATGTAAAAGTGAATCACGAAGGGTTGAAAGTTTTGGTTAGAGGGAAGGTTACATTTAACAGTCATAAGATTAATACCATTTAATTGTTGGCGCACAATGGCGGATCCAGATCCCGCTTCCCGGGGGCGCAGCGGAAATTAAAATTATGCCCCGAGATGCATTCAATACATTAAAAACAATCAATAAACATTCATAGGGCGTTTATCAAATTGCTACCTTGCTGGCGTCTAGGCGTCTGGCTCCAACCAGAATCGCAGGGAAATCTGGCTCTTGAATTGTAGGCGGCGGTAGATCCTCCTAATCAGGTCCACGATCGGAATCAAGACACCTTCGTCAGCCTGCACTAGAAGGACTGACGAATTCAGCACGGACGGAAACTACTCGTCGTGGTGATCGAAACAAGTCCGATCACGTAGATGGCGGCACACGGCGGCGGCACGGGGCGGCGGCCAGGCGGCGTGAGGTTGAGGGAGAGGAGGGGCAGCCAAGAAGCTTAAAACAAAGCTAGAAACAAGATCTCAACACGAGGAATGAAGTTCTACCTGCTACTACAAAATTCACGAACTGACAGCAACTTCTCGTTCCTCAACTAGCCAATTTCAGCTTCTAAAACTGGTACGAAAAGGAAGAGCTTCACGAGAGGAGTCCAACACTACCTCAATTGTCCAAAACACCGGCCGAAACGACGGGAATCTACCGGAGAAGCTCACGGTGAACAGTAACGAGGGTTGAGAAGCAGTGAACGAAAATCGGGAAATCTTCTCTAAGTATGGAAACTGGTAATCCACAACGAAGACAAAGTCTCGCTATATAAATAAAACTCTCAACTGCTGCTACCAGCAGGAGCGTATTCCACCGACAAAACCAGCAGGAGCAACAAATCAGCTGCTGATTCTCAAATATCGTTAAAATGAATCACAAAGCAACCCAAAGGTTGGTTCTCAAAACGGCGTCGCAACAACTAATCCAAACGACGTCGCTTAGGATACGCGATTCTAAATACCAACTTCTGGTCATTCAGCAGCAATACGCAAAACAACGTAAAGCACTTCCTCCTGCTGATTCCAGCAGCAACATCAAAACGCCGCGTTGCAACTAACTTAAACGACGTCGCTCCGCTGACGTCATCATAGCTGACAGCAGCTCTTGCTAAATATCAGCAGCAAGCTACAGTGACGTTCTAACACCAGCAGATACTCTTACGTCACTTGCACCTCAAAACGATGTCGCATCCTCTTCGCGCTACAGGAAGGTTGACCCGCGTTGACAACCAGCAGACATACAATTAACGCGATAACACCATCGACTGACGACAGTAAAGTCTACGTCATCTACACAACGCTCAACAGTAATGCTTACGTCGACATATCTGCTATCAGCAGGTAATATAAACTATTGATTGGTTCCTCAAAACGACACCGTTCGAAATTCTATAGCGCTCTCCTGCTGAAATCTACATGAGCGCTGCTATCGCCAGCTACCAAAAACAGCGCGCTAAGCTACCAGCAGCAAAGCTTACGTCAGCGACTACGATGCCAACACAAGCATGACGTCATCAGAGCTGCTATCAGCAGATACCTCTAAACTCAAAATTTCGAAAATCTCCAGAATTACTCTAAGGATGAAAACCGACCCGAAAACACAATTCATACATGCAAACAGAGATCTGAATCCCCAAAAATCATCAAAATTCGATAACTTCAACAGTTAATCCTTAATTAACATTTCAGGTCTCACATTTCTCCCCCACTAAAAACGGATTTACGTCCCCGAAATCACAGCAATAACTCTGGAAAACAACACAACCGCAAGCTACAAACAGAACTCGCCCAACACAAGGCCAAGAGTTCAAGATAACTGAGCAAA
>KV008354.1:0-24531 GCA_001598015.1 Dorcoceras hygrometricum
TGTTTGTACAAGAGTCTATAAAAACCCACACGCCACAAGTTGGCTAGTTGGGCATCTACTCTAACACGGAGACATATCTGGTACTTAATAAAAACATGCGGAAAACACCAGAACTGAATCCTAATTTTAAAACAACTAACACAAACAGATTCTGTTTAAACATGTTAAAGATGCATGACTAATAGTCCATGAAATCTGTTTACTAAGCGTGTTTGATAGTTGAAATGCGATGCTAAATTAAAGTGCTTATGCGGAATAAATAACAGAATACAATACACTGCGATTTGTTTATGGAAGTTCGGATATAAATATCCTACATCTCCCATTCTTCCTATTTCAGGAAGGTTCCATTAGAAGATTTGATCTACACTTCATGTACAGACCCGATCCCGCAGCCAGCAGCTGCGAGAACTCCTAGACTCCACCAGCCCTCGGCTGTCTCAATCAGAACTTGTTTAATGTCTCTATTCAAAGACTACATACACAGAGTTTGACGTCTTCGTGCTTGGACGGGATCTGATTTTTGTTTGTGATTCACTCGCTAATCAATTTCGCACATCTCTCAAAATATGCGAGTGAATCTGTGTGTGTGAGATTTTACAGTGAACGCTCAACTCTCAAAATAATAAATCTCACACACTGGTAAAATGCTTCTACAAAGCTAATTAAGACTCAGCTTGTCAACTTTGCAATAAGCGCTCCTCTGGTTGAATAATAGTTGACAGCTTCGTCTCTCTGTTTTTCTTCCCTCTCAATTTGTGCACTGTGCATCAATTAATCTGTCAAAATCACTTTCTTCAACAGTGCTTCTTGTATATATATCTTCTCTCCAAAGATATAGCCGTTAGAGTAGATTCAAATCCCTTCTGTGCTTGTTACGGCTAAAACGTCGTCTTCCCAAATGTGTGCAACCATCCTCTGTATATTGTACTATTTACCAGAATAGTACAAATCTTGTCTCCTTGATTTAAGGCAATTGCACGACTCAATATCAACAATTGCTTCTTTCCATTTAAGCGGTTGATTGCGTCTGATTGTATACCACAAATTGTTCAACAGCTGTTCGCTCAGCCGTTGGTTTTCTTCGTCACAACACTTCGCGCAACAGCTGGTTCACCTTCATTGCAACAGCTGATTCATTAACTTCCAGCAGCTGGTACATCAACTTCCAGCAGCTGGTTCATTTACATTGACACGCAACAGCTGGTGTAACTTTGTTTTGGCGCTACGGCTGATTCTCCTTGACGCGCAACAGCTGGTTGTGATCCTTGATGCGCAACGGTTGGTTCTCTTTTAATTTCACTGCAGCTTGCGACTGAATCACTGTAGCTTGCGACTGGATATACTGCTGAATTCATCTACGTCTGGTTTTTCTTTAGCACAACGTCTGCTTCAAACTCCTCTTTGCGCTACAGCTGATTTATACATCTTTGTCTTCGAGCAACTACTGAATCATCTTCTGTCAACGACTGAATTCTCTGTTCAATGCAACTGTTCAATTTGTCTGATTTATATTTGTCTTTGCGTCTGATCATTTCCTTCTTCTTTTATCATCAACGTCTGATATATTTGCAACATCTGTTTGAAAATATTTCTTCTGCTCAACTACAGAATCATATGCTCACATCTAATGTTAATGTTGCTGATTCCATTTCTTCTTCGCAACTGTCCAGACTTCACTCTTCACGCCTGGACACTCTGCCTCTTGCGACTGGATTAATCTTCTGCTGATATCTTTAGCTCAACTGCTGATTGTAATGACATCACTGCTGACGTCATCATCACTGATCCATCTAGTTGTCTGCTGATATTGCTGACATCATCGTTTCTAACTTCAGATTCTGTAATAGTATCTGCCAACAGCTTCTGTAATAGTATCTGCCAACAGCTTCGTCAACAGTAACTTGCTGTTTCATCTTCAACAGCTTCGTCAACAGTAACTCTTCACACGGTATCTGTTGACAGCAACTGTATTAACTCAAACTTCTTCAATTTCTGCCTTCTGTCGACAGCAACTGTATTGAATCAAACTTCTTTGATTTCTGCCTTCTGTCGACAGCAACCTCAACCTAAACATCCTCAACAGAACCTCGACAGCAACCTCATATATTCTTCAATAGATATGCTGACGTCACGGTTTCTGATTTAGCTCAACAGCAACCTCAACAGTAATTTCTTCTTGTCAACTCACGACTTCTCTTCCTTCGCGTACACGACTTCAACAGATAATTCTTCAACCGATATTTCAACAGACATCTTCTAATTCTGTTCTTCATTTTCACTTCACGACTGTTCATTTTTCTTCTTCTGCTTCTCTTCTCTTCAGATAACTCGATGTATTTCAACTACATCTGCACAATACATAGAAATGTTTCAAGCAATCAGCTGGTGCATATTTTCAGGAGTTGAAGCTATCAGCTGGTGCATACTTTCAGATGTTCAAGTCATCAGTTGGTATGCAAACAATGAATTGATTCAAATTTGATCAAATACTCAAATTGGAAAAGATCGATGGCCATAATAGAATCGTACAATTGCCTGGAATTAAGGAGACAAGATCGGTACTATTTTGGGTAAATAGTACAACTTACAGTAGGACGTTATACGGTGATTGCACAAATATGGAAAACGACAATCTGGTTCTGACGATGTGCAATTTACCATTTGGTGGAGTAGGATATTCGGTTACAGATTATCATAATTTCAAAAGGGATTTTATTTCCTTAGCCAAATCAAATGACCGATGAGCGAAGAGTATAAATAGAAGAAGTTTGAATTGAAGAAGAACTCCTTCGCTATTGTTACTTACCGTCACTCTGCCAAATTTCTGAGCGCATTGCAATTTGAAGTTATTCTAAAAAAGCTCACAACTCGAAGAACTTTCAAACAAGCCTTCATAGATTTACCTTTGAGTTTATTCTCTGGTTCAATCTTTTGAATCGAGTTTCGTTGTTTATAACCAGAGAATTTACAGTCTCAAAATAATGTATTTCACTGTCATATTCTATTGAGTCTGTAACGAACTGACTTTGTGAAGCAGTTCGAAAAATATATCATTCATTACTTGTATTCAGCAGCTGCGTCTGCTTTGTGTGTGGTGTTGCTAGGAGTTCACATTGAGCGAGGCTCGGTGATCGGGTGTGTGCAGAAGGACTGTATTCATCAAAGCTTCTAGTGGAACCTTCCTAAAAAGGAAGAAGGGGAGATGTAGGATATTTATATCCGAACTTCCAGAAACAAACTCTTGTCCCTTAACTCTTTAACTTACGCATTTAGTTACTGCATTTCACTGTTCACTGATTAATCGGTTTCTTTCCGCACATTTTTGTTAATCGAGAAATCAGCCTTTAAAACTGAGATACCTTAGGTCTGGTAACTCGGACTTAAGTTAAGCGGGTGCTTGTAAAATTATTTTAAACGGTTTCGAAAATTTAAAATACCAAGGAGTTCATTCAACCCCCCCTTCTAAACTCCTAGGGCTGTTTTCGTGCCATATTGATCCTATCAATTGGTATCAGAGCCTGCGCATCTCAGTTATTGAACAGTTGTTGTTTGTGCGTTATTATATCTCAATATGTCTACTTCTCACAACAAAATTCCTCTGTTTTCCAAGGAAGATTACGATGACTTGAAGATACGCATGCAAGCGCATTTGGCCGCTCAGGATGATGAAATGTGGGCGGTTATCACTGAAGGGCCGCTGAAAATAATGAAGCCGAATTTAGCTTTTGCTATATCAAATGGCGAGCCTCAGTTCCTTGAAAAGAGCAGACATGAGTACACCAGTGAGGACAAGAATAAAGCCAACTTGGATAATGTGGCAAGGGATATCCTCTACAAGACGCTGGACAAGGACAAAAACATGTTCAGCAAAATCAAAACCTGCGCCACAGCCAAAGATATTTGGGAAAGGCTGACCCAAATATGTGAAGGAAGCGACGAGACAAAAGAGAACAAGCTGACAGTCGCTCAGCAGAAGTATGAATCCATCAAGATGAAGGATGGTGAAACAATGACGGAGTTTGATGAAAGGTTCAGCGCGGTGGTGATTGAGCTAACCAGTCTTGGAAAAGAGTACAATAATCGAGAGCTGGCGTTGAAGGTCATGAGAGCGTTACCAAGGGAGTGGGACGTGAAGACTATGGCAATGAGGGAGTCCAAAGATTTGAACAAGCTGAGCTGCACGACTTGTTTGCCAACCTAAAAGCCTATGAGTTCGAGTTGGAGACAAGAGCAGAAGCTGGACCCTCAACATCCCAGCCGACAAAAGCATTAGCTGCTACAACTACTGAATAGTGCTCTCCAAGCACCAGCAAGACGGCTGATCAACTCAGCGACGACGTCATGTCCCTCTTCGTTAAGAAGTTTGGGAAATACTTGAGAAGATCCTATAACCCTTCTGCTCCTTACAATAATCATAAAAATGATAAAGCTGTATCTGATATGAAATGCTTTAACTGTGAACGTCCAGGGAATTTTGCAGCTGAGTGCAACATACCCAAGAAAGACGATAGATACAAGCGAGATGACAAGAGAACTGATGATAGATACAAGAAGGAGGATCGATACAACCGAGATGACAAATCAGATGAAAGAGCTGTGGACAGATTGAAGGAGAAATCCAAAGATAGACGGATGAGGACGAGAGGTGACAAAAGATCCAGCCGCAAGAATGATCGCAAAGTACTGGTGGCTGAGGAAAGCACCAAAAGCTGGGCGGGCACTGATTCAGAATCCTCTTCCAGCAGCTCCTCATCAAGCGATAGTGAACAAGAGGAGGTTCACTGTCTCATGGGTGATCAAACATCAGATGACGAGGTATTTGACTTCTCTAATGTTGAATTTACACGAGAAGACCTTGTCAGTGCACTTAATGACATGGTAAAAGAGTACAGGAAGCTCTCTCACACATTCGAGGAAGTTAAAGCTGAAAACATTGATTTGAAAAATAGTTAAGCTGAACCAAGTGTTGTTGAACTTGGTGAAGCTGACAGTTTGAAAATCGAGTTGAGTAAGCTGACAGCTGAGAATGAATTGTTGAGATAAGAGTCTAGTGAGCTCAAAGCTGAAATTGAAAGGCTAAATGAGCTTGTGAGCTCCTGGAACCAGTCTTCTCGTTCTCTCCATAAGCTGCAAGAAAGCCAAAAGCCAGTATATGATAGAAGGCTAAATGAGCTTGGGTGTTGTTTTTAAAAGCAAAATCTGAAACCGCCGACCAGCTGATACGCCTTTTAAAACGCTTACAAAATGACAAATCTTGTTCAGTCAACCGAATAATAAGTGACCGTGGTACTGAGTTTTTAAATCATAAATTGACTTCTTATTTGGAAGACTTAGGGATAAAGCATGAGCTTTCAGCAGCTAGAACTCCTCAGCAAAACGGGTTAGCTGAGAGAAAAAATCGTACTTTAAAAGAAGCTGCTAGATCAATGATTGCTTATTCTGGTGTCTCACAAAAATTTTGGGCAGAAGCAGTTAACACATCGTGTTATACTCAAAACAGATCGATGATTAATAGGATGCATGATAAAACCCCATATGAGATCTGGCATAGCAAGAAACCTGATATTTCTTACTTCAGGGTGTTTGGGTGCAGATGATTCATTCATAACAATGGCAAAAAACATCTAACTGCCTTTGAACCTAAATCTGATGCAGGTATCTTCTTAGGATATTCAGCTGTGAGCAAAGCGTATCGTGTTTTCAACAACCGAAGTTTGACAGTTGAGGAATCAGCAAACGTGGTGTTTGATGAAACCAGTTTCAAATCAAATTCAGCTGCAAGCCTACATGATTTGTGCACACGTCTGGAGTCAACAAGTCTTGAAGAATCAGACGACGACATGCCACTAAGACAATCAGCTGAAGAACAACCAGCAGTGGACACACCGAACATTAATGCACAACAAGATCTGACAGGTAACCCAGTAGTCGTTGATTTAACTAACAATGATTCTATATAGGGTCATATCTTCCCAAGTGTACTAGCTGCTGGAGGTGTAGCGACAAATGTTCAACCAGACGACGATCAATCAGATGCTGCTCCAACAGACGTTGATAAACCAGACGTTGCACAAGCAGTCGCAAGAATTTCTCCATTGGTTTCAAGATCAACGCCTGGAGCACCAGCTGCTAGCACAAATTATAAATTGGTATCTAAACCACCAGCTGGACAACAAGGCGCGAGCACATCATATCATTCGGTATTAAGACCAACGTCTGGACAACCAGTCGCAAGTGATCATCAGCTGGTATCCAGACCATCAACTGAAACAAGAGCTGACCCTAGCTCACATCTGGAACAACGATCACAACAGCTGGAAGCAGACGCACAAGCCAACAATTCTCAACATCAATTGGCGTCAGCTGATCCAGCAGTTGAAAATCAGCCAGCGACACAGGGGGAACAAGGATCAAATCCATTTGGACTTGATCTCCGATGGAATAAAAATCATCCACCCGAGCAAGTCATAGGTAATTTCAAATCTCCTGTTCGCACACGAGGCCAGCTAATGCATGATCATTTTGATTCCACATTCATCTCACATATAGATCCTAAGCAGATAGATGAGGCCTTAGCTGACCCCAGCTGGATAGACGCTATGCAAGAAGAACTTAATCAGTTTAAACGTAATAATGTATGGACACTTGTACCTACACCCTATAACCATTCAGTCATATGAACTCGATGGGTCTTTAGGAACAAATTGAATGAAGATGGCGTAGTTACTAGAAACAAATCTAGGCTGGTAGCGCAAGGATTTAGGCAAATGGAAGGTATAGATTTTGATGAGACCTTGCACCAGTAGCAAGACTAGAAGCCATCCGCATGTTTCTTGCATATGCTGCATTCAAAGACTTTAAAGTCTTTCAGATGGATGTTAAGAGTGCCTTTCTTAAGGGCGTCTTAACAGAGGAAGTGTATATTGCACAACCTCCTGGCTTCGTAAATCATACACCAGATGGATGTTAAGAGTGCCTTTCTTAAGGGCGTCTTAACAGAGGAAGTGTATATTGCACAACCTCCTGGCTTCGTAAATCATACACATCCATATTTTGTTTACAAAGTGGATAAAACTCTGTATGGGTTGAAGCAAGCACCCAGAGCTTGGTATGATACACTATCAAATTTTTTAATTGAGCATGATTTCATGATAGGCACAGTTGATAAGACATTGTTTAAATTCACTAAAGCTGATCATGTCTTATTAGTTCAAATATATGTCGATGATATAATTTTTGGGTCAACTAACCCCAAATTGTGCCAGAAATTTTCCAAGTTGATGCAGGACAAATTCGAGATGAGTATGATGGGGGAGCTGACGTTATTTTTGGGTTTACAAGTTAGATAGCTGGAGAATGGTATATTCATTAACCAGGCGAAATATACGAAAGAACTGCTGAAAAAGTTTGGCATGGACAACTGTTCAGCTGCAGCGACTCCCATGAGTTCTTCAATCAAACTGGATAAAGACGAAGCTGGAACTGCCATTGAGGTATCTCTTTATCGCGGTATTATAGGCTCTTTGCTATATTTAACTGCTAGCAGACCAGACATCATGTTTGCTGTCTGTATGTTTGCTAGATTCCAAGCAGAGCCAAAGAAATCGCATTACATAGCTGTAAAGCGAATATTGAAATATCTCAAGGGTACTTCCAACGTGGGTCTTTGGTATCCCAAAGACTCAGGCTTTCAACTAATCGGTTACAGTGATGCAGATTATGCAGGATGCAGGATTGATCGTAGAAGCACAAGTGGGACTTGTCAATTTTTAGGAGATCGACTGATTTCCTGGTTTAGTAAGAAGCAGACATCCATCGCAACGTCAACAGCTGAAGCGGAGTATCTTGCAGCTGGTAGCTGCTGTGCTCAAATACTTTTTATACAACATCAGCTGAAGGACTATGGAGTTGATGCTTCTGAAGCGCCTATTCTCTACGACAATACCAGTGCTATCGTGATCACCCAGAATCCAGTACTGCATTCAAGAACAAAGCACATCGACATCAGGCATCATTTCATAAGGGACAATGTGCTAAAGAAGGACGTCCGGCTGGAGTATGTGTCGAATGAGCAGCAAGTAGCTGACATATTCACAAAGCCTCTACCAGACGCTAAGTTTTCTTATTTTAGAAACATCTTAGGTCTCCTTTAATTGCCTTGATTGTCTGTAAGCTAACGCATTTTTGCAGGTTGTCAGCTGTTGCTTAAATCAGCTGCAAGTCTTTTGTTCAAGGGGAACGCTAAGACTTTCGGCTGAAGTAAGCTTCTCGCGTTGGAAGATTATCAATCGTAGGGGGAACCAGGAGCTGAATTGTTTTAAGCGCCACGTCAGCTGAATATGTTACGACTGGACACACTCAGTTGTCACATATATACAGCCGATGCTTATTTGTGATCAGCTCCTGCCACCCTCAACGATACATTAAAAACCAACAGTGATTTTATTACATTCACTGCACCAGCTGTGACAATATTACTTTTGGAGCGCGTTTCTCTTACTTTTTCCCTGTACGGAATATTTTCAAATCATTTCCAAAATTGTACGCGTCGTTGGACGATTGACACGTGGTTGTCATCATTCCAATCGTCACATCTACATCGTTTCTTTCTTGTCGCTTACTATTCCATACTTATTTATGGCATTTACTGTTTAAAATTTCACTTACCTTGCAAATTACTACTGCGTGTTCTTGTGCATTCACTTTAGAGTACTCTTGTTCTCTGCGTATTTCCTTGCAAAATATTTTCAGGTCCAATCTCAGTTCTTCTATCAATCAGAAATGGCATCTTCTCTGTTCATCAACACTGTCCACGTGTGTTTCGAATCTGTTCTTACGATGGACGACCAGGGTATGGTGGCAATGTTTGAATCTCTGATGGCCACTGGTTTGAAAGGGTTTCTGGGTTGCCCTGCGGTGATTCATGAGGTCGAACTGTTGAAGTTCTTCGCGAGTGGTTCTGTTAGGGATGGTTTTGTTGTGAGTACTGTGAACGGAATAGCCGTGGAATTTCCGAACAGCTATTTGCAGAAACGTTTGAGCTTCCATTAGAGGGATTGATGGATTTAACAAAGATTCCGAAGGATTTAGTGTTTGATACAAGGAGCATTTTTTCGTTATCTGGTGAACCAGTGAGTACATCCGGGAAGAAGAAGGAAATGAAAATCGAGTTTCGTCTTCTCTAATATATTTTGGCGAAGACGATATCGATAAAGGCAGGGTCCTTTGACGCACTCACCATGGAAAAATTTCTGATGTTGACGGCGTTTATTTGTGAAGTGAAGATAAACTGGAACAGGGTATTGTTCAATATCTTGAAGGATATGGTGACTGCGGGGTCGAGGCAAGCAAAAGGCTATGCCATTCAAATTAGCTTGCTGCTAGAGAATATTCCAAATTTGGAACTGGGAGAATCGTCTGAGTTTCCCTCTTCAAAGATTTTAACAGACAAGACAGTTCATCGCTACATTGTTCTGAATGAGAAAGTTGGTGCAGAAGGAGCTGCTGATGCACCAAAGGTAACGATGGCACCCAAGAAAAAGGCTGCATCAAAGAAACGACCAGCTGCTGTTCCCGTGGCTGAACCAGTAGTCAAAAAGAAGAGGACGACTAAGAAGAAATCTGGTTCTTCGACAGATAATGTGGAGATGGTGGCAGTTGCACTGGAAGCGGTTCCCATTCAAATCATTGAGACAATTCCTGCTGCACCTGCCGAAGAGACTATCGTGGAGGAGTCAAGGGAAGCTACATCAGCTATCCCTGATGAAGACATATCTACTGAAGAGAAACCAGCTATTGAGGTTGCTACTGCGACTGGTGAACAAGAACCAGCCGTTGAGTATATGGATGAACAGATGGCAGAACCAACAGCTGATGAGAAGACAGTTGTTGAAAATACTACTGAACCAGCAGTAGAGCCTATTCCTGAGGAGGCTATACCCACATCGGTTAATGATGTGGACAACATCATTGAGCAAGTGTTGGCTGAAACCGCTCATATTGAAGCTGATGAGGAAGATCATGGAGTTGGAGATGGAAACAATTGATGTTGGGGACCAGCAGTTACAGACTGTTGATGTGGCTGTCAGCAGGGCAGATGCTGCAGCTGATTATTTTATGGAAGAGCCGGTGGAGGAAACAGAGACAGAGGATGGTGAACTATCAGCAGATGAGGCGAAGTATATAGAATATATCTTAATGACAATTCCAGTAGACGTTCCTTTGCCTTCTACTGGTGTGGAAATAACTAAGATTACTTTGGGGAAGGACATCAAAATTCCAGGAGTTGATGAAAGGACCTGGTACCTGGCTAGTCTTCCTAAGATCAAACCGGAGGAAAAGGGGAAGAAGCCTCTTCATGAGAAAGACCCAGTCAAGGGCAATCAGGTGGAGGAACAAATTTTGTTGATCCTTGCAGACATTGAGTGCCTTGTACAGTTGCGGGAAAAGATTATAGATGACGTTGACAGATTCTTTAATTCGTTTAGCTTTAAGAAACTAGCCAGTTTGAAAGTGGAAGACATTTCTGCTAAGGAGGAACTCGTTTTTATCTTGGGGAGAAGCAGAGTCGACAAGAGTAGCCCTCAACAGGAGGATGTACATTTTAACCAAATACAGAGAGTTGCTAGCTAAGGAAAATTTTTGGAGGCCAGGAAAATAAATTTTTCCCCCGGAGATGGTTCGTCTGCAGTTGACCTCAAAATCTTGGATAGATTATCTGATATTCATTCTTTTGTGTTAGAAGAGTTGAAGGAACAGGCAACAACACACGGTCTTACGTGGAAGAAGACGTGCTACTCGAAGATTTTTGAAGGGCGCCCATGTGATCGCGGTGCCGTCATAGCCAGAACCAACACCAACACTCCATCTAAGTGCTGGATTAGAACTATGATTCTCGTTGATGGAGTTTGGGTCGTTGAAACATGCAGTGATCATTGGGTGAAGATATCTCGGCCAACTATAAATAATGAAGTTCCGAGGCAGTTGTCTTATGTAGACACTCTTCCAGCAGTCAGTGCTTTCTTCAAGTTGATGAAAAAGAGAAGGGCGGATGTGTGCTTAGCGGTTGGTGAATTCTTTGTTTCTGGGAAATTGCTACCAGTAGGTTCAGTTAACTTTTGTCGATCTCTTGAGATTTTTGAGCCAGCTTCTTGTTTTGTCTCTCGACAGCCGACTATTCTCTCTCTCAGATTATCTCAGTTTTGCACAGTTTTTGTTCAATACAGCTTATTCAATGGGTTAAGTATCACAGACATTCGCAGTTTTGTTTCGTCTATTTTTTTTGAGAGGACAGCGTTGCGAGATGTATAGAGAATTCAGAGTTCAGTTTCTGCCCTTCCCAGTGTACAGAGCTCTTCTGTTTCAGTAGCCAGTCAAAAGGTACAGTTAGCATTCAGTTCAGTTATTGAGGATGAGGATAACCAGATGGACATCGATCAGTGATTAGCCTCTCCAACCACCACAGCTGATTCTTCCATGAACTTTATTGACAATGACATTCTTTTGGGAGATGATGCAACTCCAAATCAGCCTTCGCTAGCGACTGTGGCTACAAATCTTTCTGCTTTTCTTGACAATCTCAGAACATCTCTATCAGAGTGTCTTGACAGTCAGTCAGAGGATATTAGGCAACTTAATGATTCTCAAAATGATGTTTTATCCAGGCTCACTACACTTGACAAAGGCCTTCGGGACGCTCTGCTACAACAAGGAGAAGACCTTCGAAATTTGATTCAAAATGTTCGACAAGATGGCCGCACTCTCGATGATGTCCAGACCCTTCATTTCAATGAGTTTAGGAAATGTTTTCTGGCTCACAGTGCTGCTGTCACTGCTGATTCGATGGATATTCGAAAGGAATTTAGAGCTCTTAATGCCAAAGTAACATCTTTGGATGAGCAGGTGGCCGCTACTCGCAATGATTTATTAGAATTTAGTGCTCAGGCACAGGAAACCCTCAATCAAATCACCGACCAACTGAGCAAACTTATTGTTTATATCAACCGTGGTGGTAATGACAAAAAGGGGGAAGTGAGTAGCAGCCGCCCGCAACCACCTCCTGATGATCAAAACAGAGGCAGTGGCAATACAGGTGGTGATAATGTTCGTACAACAGATATTGTCGACAGATTTAGTGGTAGTATGAGCAGAGAAGGTCAAAACAGAGGTAGAAGCGGTGGAAGGCGCAGTTCTGGCAACAGAAGTGGATCTTCCAAGCGAAGACATTACAGCAGTAGTGGAGGGCCATTCAGAAGGTCATTTGAAGACTGGCTAGGATAGAATGGTTGTTGATTCTTTGTACAAATCTTATGTACAGTTCTTCAGTAATGGAAGTTTTAATTTCAGCAGTCCTTGTGCAATTTATTTTTGCCTATTCATATATCTCGACTGCTAAGTTTTGTCATCACCAAAAAGGGGGAAATTGTTAGGATAAAATTTATTAAGTTTTGGTGATAACAAAATAATATAAGTACTGAAGTTAAGCTAGATATGGACAGACAGACGATGATATCAACTACGTATTTGAAACATAGCATATTTCAGTCGACGGGTTGATATTCAGCTGATGGTTGTTAAGTGAAAGTATTCAGATGTTGCGTTGAGATTTTCAGATGCTAGATATCAGATGTTGATATTCGGGATTATTTCAGAGGTTGATTTATTACAGGTTATCAGTTTCTGGTACTAGATCAGTCGTTGGATTTCTACGTTAGCATTTGGTATTCTTTCAGCCGTTGGTATAATCAGTCGTTGGTTAGTAATCAGCAGATGTATTAGTTTCAGACACAAGTTGTTGATTGTTAGCTTATTTTGTTGAAGATTGCAAAACGACAGTGTTTGGATAAGTTGAAACGACAGCGTATTGGATTAGCGCTAGGATTCAGCCGATGGGTTTTGCATATAATCATCTACTGGTATATCAGCCGTTGGTATATCAGCCGTTGGTCTTTCAGCTGTTGGAAAAATCAGGTGATGAAGTGTTCAGGCGTTGTAACCAGCCGTTATGTCATATTCATCAATATACATAAAGGGATATATTTCAAGCAATCAGCTGGTGCATATTTTCAGGAGTTGAAGCTATCAGCTGGTGCATACTTTCAGATGTTCAAGTCATCAGCTGGTGTGCAAACAATGAATTGATTCAAATTCGATCAAATACTCAAATTGGAAAAGATTGATGGCCATAACAGAATCGTACAATTGCCTGGAATTAAGGAGACAAGATCGGTACTATTTTAGATAAATAGTACAACTTACAGAGGACGTTATACCGTGATTGCACAAATATGGAAAACGACAATCTGGTTCTGACGATGTGCAATTTACCATTTGGTGGAGCAGGATATATGGTTACAGATTATCAGAATTTCAAAAGGGATTTTATTTCCTTAGCCAAATCAAATGACCGTTGAGCGAAGAGTATAAATAGCAGAAGTTTGAATTGAAGAAGAACTCCTTTGCTATTGTTACTTACCGTCACTCTGCCAATTTTCTGAGCGCATTGCAATTTGAAGTTATTCTCAAAAAGCTCACAACTCGAAGAACTTTCAAAAAAGCCTTCATAGATTTACCTTCGAGTTTATTCTCTGGTTCAATCTTTTGAATCGAGTTTCGTTGTCTAGAAACCAGAGAATTTACAGTCTCAAAATATTTTATTTCACTGTCATATTCTATTGAGTCTGTAACGAACTGACTTTGTGAAGCAGTCGAAAAATATATCATTCATTACTCGTATTCAGCAGCTGCGTCTGCTTTGTGTGTGGTGTTGCTAGGAGTTCACCATGAGCGAGGCTCGGTGATCGGGTGTGTGTAGAAGGACTGTATTCATCAAAGCTTGTAGTGGAACCTTCCTGAAAAGGAAGAACGGGAGACGTAGGATATTTATATCCGAACTTCCAGAAACAAACTCTTGTCCCTTAACTCTTTAAATTACGATTAGTTACCGCATTACACTGTTCACTGATTAATCTGTTTCTTTCCGCACATTTTTGTTAACCGAGAAATCAGCCTTTAAAACTGAGATACCTTAGGTCTGGTAACTCGGACTTAAGTTAAGCGGGTGCTTGTAAAATTATTTTAAACGGTTTCGAAAATTTAAAATACCAAGGAGTTCATTCAACCCCCCCTTCTGAACTCTTAGGGCTATTTTCGTGCCATATTGATCCTATCAGAAGTGTGTGTTTCCTTCTCACTGAGGCGTAAAAGAAGTGTTGTTAGTCACACAGCTTGCGGGCTTAGTGTGCGGTGGTTGAGACTAGGAGTTCTTGTGGCAGCGGTTCATAGGAGTGGGTTGCAGCGAGGGTCATTGTAATCAAAGTCTTCTAGTGGATCCTTCCCGTTGCGGAAGAAGGGGAGATGTAGGAGATTGAGCTCCGAACTTCAATAAACAAATCAATGTATTACTTTACTGCTTTCTGCATTCATTCATACTCATAGCATATTTTTTAATATGCTTAAAACTGTTTTAAAAGGCCTTCGATTTAAGAGTACAATTTGAGTTATTTCGCATGATTTATATTCATTACTCAATCTGTATCTCGGTGCACAAGTATTCAAGAACACTGAGCTATTGCAGCTCAAGTTAAATAACCAGATCTCTTGCACTTTCATTGAGCTGGTTGGAACAACCAGCTGGAACCAATCTCTTGCACTGCGCTGGTTCCACTTTAATAAAAACCCTATTTGAGTTGCGTGCTGGTTTCTCAACTCTTATACTTTTAAATGCACGTAACTTAAGGGGTTTATGTCAAGGCTGTGTGAGAGCCAATGTAAGCTGTGGTAGAGTTCACGGACATCATCCCCGGCAAATCGATCCTAACAGTTGAAGTGGCCTGGATAGATGGATGCGGGTGGTTGTTGTACACTTGGAATTCCGTGCGGTGGGCCGGGTAGAGCCCGTGTCCGTGTCGACGATGAGCCACATCTATTTTTCATTGGGCATGCCCGAGTAGCACATGAATCCCCGATGATGTTGCCACCGGTGTTGATTACTGTTCGTTTGGTTTCGGTAGGTTATCCGTTGATGCATGGTACCTCTCATGCATAGCACGACATGTTATATGGATGCTGCATCTGATTGCTGTATTACGTTGTCTTCGTACTGTGGTTTGACCTCTGTCCCTCGGGGGCTGTTTGGTTGTTTGTGTACCATTCAGGTTTCCCATGTTCATCGGCTGGCTCAGGAGGTGCGTCAGCTAGTGGTGCCCCGAGAGACTGATAGAGTGTCCCAACTACATATTTATATGTATAGTGTTATCGAGTCTGTTACCGTGGAATGCCCCGTGTTGCTGTGGTATGTCAGATTTGATATTGTGTTTGTTTTGGGATACTTGTATTTGTTGGCTATATGCAGCAGCATGCTTTGGTATCAGTTTTGTTATTAAAACTTACTTTGAGTATACGTGTATTTTTAAGTTATTATTTTCAGTCATGCCAAAAAGAAATATTTTACCACTTTTAAGATTTCCTGTTTTTTTGTTAATTACGAGTGTTAATCTCTAACTTAGAGCATCGGGCCTGACAGCAACTACAGTGTTTGCTTTCATGATCTTCATTGGTCCGCCTGTGATTACGAACCACATATCATCATCCTGAGTTTCCAGATGAGCTTGTATTCGAATTTTCCAATCATCACATTCTTCCTTAGAAAACATATGAATTTTGTTATAGGATTCCATGGAAGGTTGAGTGAGATTCTGAAAATTGATTTTGTTCAAAGATTGAGTTTTTCCTGCTCTGATACCACTTTCACAGAATAGAGTTAAGTGGGGGGGGGGGGGGGGGGGGGGGTGGAGGGGAGGGTGGGTCAATAAAATCTTACAAAAACTTTGTGTTTAAAAGCTGTTTTTCAAATTATCTTCGTTAGCAACTGACTCCAATACTCAATATAATCCGCTTTCTTCAGAAATATAAATTATGCGGAAAGATCTCAATCGAACAGTGAACTTTATAGAAAGAATAAGTGTACTCAAAATGTAAGAATATATGAGAATCAATGTTTGTATCTGGAAGTTCGAAGCAAGGTTCTACATCTCCCATGCTTCCAAACTGGAAGGATTCACTAGAAAACTTTGAGTAAGATACAGTTTATCCTAAACCACTTAGCAGTAAACCGAACTCCTAATTTCTCTTATAAACAACACACGAGTTGTATATTTGAATAATTAAAGGCTCTAAGATATATTTATCAGTTCAATACAAAGCCTATCTGATTCAGTACACAAATGAAATAATCAACTAATATGTTACATGAAAACAATGAATGAAGTTTCTGCAAGACAATTAGAAAAAAGATCTTTAAAATCGTTAAGTTCCAATCTCGACTCAGCCGATGAATCTTCTTTTATGCATTTAATGAGCATTAAATGTTTGTACTTTGCTTCGTACTACTCCATAAAATGTTTCAAAAAAAAAATCCTTGTATACATATAGTCTCTGACACATTCTGATTGTTTCCTTTATACATATAGTCTCTGACACATTCTGATTGTTTCCTGAATGTTGAAATACTACATTCATTTTGTCGTAGTCTTAGTAGTCTATTATGATATGATATATACGAAGCTCAAACTATTCTTTTTCTACTGAAGATCCTAATATGAACTGTCTCGAGCCTGATATGATCTGCTCTTCAAAACTGATCTGATCTGTTCTGTGCTTTGAGCCTGATTTGATCCGATTCACTCTGCTCTTCTCAACTGATATGTTCTAAACTTTATCTGAAGTGTTCTAATGCGAAGTTCCAATCTGATCTAGTCGACTAACCTCCGAACTGGTTTTGTCTTCACCAAAATATAAAACATTTTACTCAACACGGTTTATCTTTCAATATTATTTTATGTTAGTACATTTCTTGGAATATAGTATGAGTTTTGGTGAAGATAGTAATCAGTTTAAAGGATATTGAATCAGATCAGGCTTAGAAGACGCAACAAACCATATCAGAATAAGTAAAGTCAACTTAGTCTACAGTACACAACAAAGCATATCAATCTAAGTAAGTACAACTTAGCTTGTGGACCAGTTCAGAAGGGCAATCAGATCATAGTTGGATAGAGCTTCATGAACAAATTGATAGAAATCAACCACACTCAAACACAAACAGATCAGATAAAACTGTTGTGATGATCCCATCTCAAACAAAACTCGTGCAGGATAAACAAAAACGAAGCAATTACTGCAATCAGCTTGCTCCCTTGACCTCGCATTCACTTGAGCTCACTGAAGTCCCGAGTGCTGAGGTTGAGAAGGTCCTCCAAACCTAGACACTTCCAGTAGCTGATAAACTGATTGTTGGGGCCGAGCAGGGGGAAACGGTCTCTACGGAAAACCTCCAGAAGAAACCTACTGTGACAGGTTAGAGTGCTGTACTTCGGTAGAACACACCCTTGCAAAGTGTCCAAATTGCCCACAGATATTGCAAGCACCCCACACTCCACTACACCGAGAAGACGGATGCCTGCCTCCACAGTGACTATAGAACCGTGACCTTGAACTCGCTCCACCAGAACTGTCCGAACCAGAAGAACTCGAACCCACTCTTGAATTGCCTCCCTCTCGGTCTAAACCTCCAATGACTCGAAGACTGCGGTGCCTGAGAAGGCTGGGAAGAAGGCGTCCCAAATGGTACAAGATAAAAACTCTGCCTAGTCGGCGGCTGAACCTGAGCTTGCCTATTCACAAGACCCTACAAGTGCGCTAACCATCCTTCGGCCACCAAACCACCCTCAAATGCAGACAACGTAGGGGGGTTCATCCGTTGGAACCTAGCAAGGACCAGCTCCATCTCACGACTCGACGAGTCAGATGCTCCACCTCAATATCCGTCTGTCTAGCATGAAGACGCAAGTGGACACTCGGTTGGGCAACCTCATCCTCACTAACAAGAGCTCTAGACTCCCATATCATCTACCTAGCAACTCTGCCTCTCCTCCTCGGCGGCATCTACGCGACGTCCAAAGGTAAACACAAAACAGCTAAATCAAATAGCCAAGCACATGCAAGAGGACAAACACTATGCCTAGACTCGAGTGTGATAGAAAAAGAATCGAACTTATCCCAGTTTTAAGATCTGATACCAAAATGTCAGGCCCGATGCTCATAATACTGACAAAATAACGCCATTATCGCTAAAATATGGAAGCTTAAAAATTGGATAAAATTTTTCTTTGGCTTGAATAGAAAATATAACTTAAAAATAAAAGAATACTCAAAATATAGACTTTGATTCAAAAGTCATCACTAATAAACATCACATCAACCAAATATGTATATATAGCTCAAAAAATCGAACCAGAGTTTAAAACTACTACAGGGCATCTCCTAGCAATGACTCGATACAATATATACATAACTGGGACACACTGACACCTATGGGTCTCCACCAGATGATGCATCTCAAGGACCAGCTGAACCACCTGAAAAATTTGCAGTTGCAAACACACGACCAAAACAGCCCCAAAGGAAAAACACACGAGGTCAAACCTCAGTGCGAAAGAGCAATCATAAAACAACCATCAAATAAAACATGCAACATATCATGTCGTGCAATGCATGAATGGTACAAAGAATCATCGGGGATCAAGGCACAACGACTCAGCTGGAAATCAAAATCTCAGTAAATCATCGGAATCCAAAGCACAACGACTCAGCTGGCAATCAACAATCATGGCCGCAACATTTTTCAGAGCGTGGGTGCTACCCACTCGTCCCACACAACGAAATACCAGTAGCACAAATATCAAGCTCAACCCAACTGGTGCCTTTCAGCTCTCTAAGGGGTGGGAGCTACCCACTGGTCCTCATGGCGACACAATCTCGCAGCGGGGAGTCAAGGATACGGGATCCAACCGACATCTCATTTTATTTTCAAACCGTGCAAACGCACCACGAAATCTATGTACAGCTTTGCCATATTCTTCAAATAATAGGTCATGCTATAGGGAATGAAGTGTGCAGACTTCGACAATCTGTCTATCACAACCCAAACCGCATCACAACCTCTGCTGGAACGAGGTAAATGCGTCACGTAATCCATAGCTATGTGCTCCCAATTCCATTGGTGCACCTCTAAGCTTTGTGACAGACCACCAGGTCTCATCCTCTCAGCCTTGACTTGCTGACAATTCAGACATCGGGCTACAAAATCAGCAACATCACTCTTCAAACCTGCCCACCAGTAATGCTGCTCAAGGCATGATACATCTCCATTGAGCAGAATAGACAGTATTCTAAAAGGCGTAACACATGAACTAAGTGCGAGAAAAAATGCACTTCGAGCCAAAACGTGAAAAAAGGGTCCGCTCTTCAGTTGACCATATCAATTAAGCTTATAAAAAAGGAGAAAAACTTGAACCTATCTTTTCAGATAAATTTTTTCTATAAAAATAAGGTTTTAAATTTTATTTAATATTATAAATATTTAATTCTATAAGAATTTAAAACTAAAAGAAATCCTAAAGCTGCCGAATTAAAATCTGTCTTGAACTCTCCTCCTAAGAGACTAAAACAACATATTGGTACTGCTGGCGCAGCGGCGGATGCGGATCCCGCTCACGGGGCGTAGCGGAAGATTTAAAAATTGAAGCCCGGGAACGGTCAATACACCTATACAATTGAATAAAAATATTCATAGAATGTTCAGAACAGTACCTTGCTGGTGTCTAGGCGCCTGGCTCTGACCAATTTCACGAGGAAAGTGGCACTTCAACGGTTGATCGATTTCAGCCTCCTAATCCGGTCCACGACCAAAATCTCAATTCCTTCACCGGTTTGCACTAGAAAATCGACGAACGTTTCACGGACGGAATCTCCTTGCCGGAACAGTCGGAACAAATTCCGACGACGGTGGCGGCGGCGTCGACGCTGGGCGGGGGCGGCGGCGGCTTGGGAGGAGAGCAGAGGAAGGGAGAAATTTATAAGCTGAGGAGCTTTTGGTGTGTTTCAAATGAATACCTCATGGCCCCTATTTATAGATTTTTCATGGGCTTGAACCAGCTTAATGGGCTTGGGTCGGGCCCAGGCCCAGGGTGCACATTGGTTTCAAGTCCATCACTGTGGCTCCATCATAATCCCGATCGACGATCATATCGGAACGATCTACACAGTTTACAAAAACTGAGCATTATGATGTGAAACAATTTTTCGGACCACCTAATCCAAAATAGCAGTTTGGCCCCGTCACACTTCCATCCTTCCTCCTACTATACTCAACAAATTGAGCTTAATTTCCATACGGGAATTGAGAAACCAGTACTTGTGTGACCCTCAATGGTTCAGGGATACAGCTAGCCGTGGGCTCACAACATTTGTGACTCCGAAACCACATTTTTGGACTAACCCATCGGATCAGGGTAAAGCGTCTAGCAACATCGCCCCATGATCCCTTAGGTATCACTGATAGTACGCAAGAACCAGTCGGTCATGGTTAGCGTACAGTACGGTCCTTTCAACACAAATATCCAGTGAGATCAGCGACCATTGGTAAATCAAGAGTCGCTAGAGATCCAATAACCATGCATACATCTTGGAAATCAAATAGTGACATCGCATGTGTTACTAGGCAAACCCATTTACCCAAAACACATCTAGTACTCTGGCCAGAGATTTGTCACACTATTATCTCCTCAGATAGCATAGGATATCCACGCACAAGGGCGAGCGATGAATCCTCGACAACGAAGCATCGACTCCTACATGCATCGGGAACTCACCCAACCCCGCCACCTGATGACCCCAACTGAGTCGGTAAACGGGTCAAAGTGAGGCACCTATCATGTAGAGTCTCAATGACGTTTTGAGTAATGAGGGCTAATCTGTACAACCAAGACCTCGAACTTAATCCACTCGAAAAATGGTAACCACTTGGAAAGTCCGAACGAGGGTAGTTCGATAGATCACCAGGTCACTATCCATCTGCATGCTCAGAACATCACTATGTTCCCTACCAATGAAACGTGGTACTTAACATTGCAGATGCTAGTCTCAAACTCGGGCGGCCTTATCCTCATTTTGGTGGCCCAATCGACTAGGAACAATTTTAGAATACACTGTGACTATTAGATGTGTTTCATGATAGCCATCATATCAACTATCACATCTAACATACACTATGGTACATTCTAGGTCTTTATCCAACACAATTGTTAACATTATAAAAATAATGAAGATAAAGAATGCCATAAAAGAATACGAATTTCATAAATAAAGATCGTTTTACATATAAAAAAGAACCCACACGCCACAAGTTGGCTAGTTGGGCACCTACTCTAACAGGTACTATTTAACAACATCAATAATCGGTTCTCAAAGGATGTAAGCTCAAAATGAGATCTGTTCGTTCATTTTCACGCTAGCCAGATTCATAGTTTTTTTGTTCAGTTCAGTTTTGAGACAACCAGTTCGTACAGAACTTGTATAAGATATTTCAAATACAGTCTCTGCCATCTGAGCAAAATCAGTTTGTAATTGTTTGTTTTTATCCGCACAGTTTATAAGCTCTGAGCTATTTTTTAGTTCGAAATCTAAAATTTCTATACGTATGCATTTTGGCCCAGAAGTATTTGGTTAGTTATCTTTGACCAAGTATGAATTTTGAGTATCATTCAATTAGAACCTTCAATTTAGTATAATTTCAATTCGAAAAATGTGGTCGTTACAGGTGTAGTACTTTAAAAACCTACTACACACCATATTTCATCATTGTAAATCATTTGAGGCGGTTAAGTGTTCTCTCAAGTAAAAAGAAAACCGAAGTTATTTTTTTTAAGTTCTCTAAACTTCTTGATCGTGCTTGCGGTAGATTCAACGCAGGAGTTTGCAACTGTTGTTCAGATTTGACGCAAGTATGTTCTGTTCTTTGATGCACCTTGTAAAGCATATTATGTTATTTTCAACTTGCGTATTTGAGTTTCAAAGTTCTCCAGAGTTTATTGTTTTTGGTTTAAGCTGGAGCGAGTTTTCTAAATGAATACGGGTTCCCAGAAGTGGTTTGATCGTCAAAGTTTACCTAAAAGTTTTGCCTGCACTGTTGTACTTGTTATCTCCTACCCTGTTTGTACTTGTTATCTATAGATTCGGGAACTCTCGGGAGAGGATAAGGATGTGTGTTCTAGAATGACTAAGTGTTGGTCAACGAGCAAGTATATGTGCTCACGCTCAACAGATCATGGCTACAGTGATATCAGATCAGCTCAGACCTCATGTATTCAGCCCAGGCAAACAGTGCATCTTGCGCATTCAAACCAGCTCTCGCTCCCAACAGCTCAGCTCTCCTGTTCAGCTTTCGCACGCTGTTCAGCTCTCGCGTACGATTCGGCTTATGGACCACACTCAGCTCTCGCGCATACAGAACGTCGGAGTTTGGCCGATTAGTTTTGAGTGAGGGTACCTCGTTGGAAACCTCTCTTCAAGCTCGACCTTTCTGTAGCTGTGTTGCATGATAGTGCCTGAGTTGTTCTGTTATTATGCATGCATATGATTCTGAAGCTGTTTTGCTTATGCTGTATAGCTGTATGTTGCAAACTATTGGTTTTGCATACACACATTTCATATTGAGATCATCCATTGTATTCTGCATGCTGTTTGGATCTATTAGTACCTGGAGGCGTTCCGTGAGATGCTTGAGGCGGTAGTTCCTGTATACCTCTTGAGGCCGAGCGGGTAGTTCCTGTGTAACTCTTCTCCCTGCTTTGGTTTGTTTGCCGCTATGAGCCAAGTGGGTAGCACCCATGCACTCATGAGCTTGGGGCGCTAGCGGGTTGAGTTAGTCTTTGTGCTTCTGGTACTGTGACTGGAGCACCGTTGATTTCTTGGTATCCTTCGTGCATTGCACGACATGATATGTTACATGTTTTAATTGATAGCTGTATTATGTTGCTCTTCGTACTGGGGTTTGACCCCTTCCCTTTGAGGCTGTTTTGTTGTGTATTTGGATTTCAGGTTGATCAGCTGGTCCTTGAGATGCATCAACTGGTGGAGCCCCATAGGCTTTGAGTTTCGAGTTATGTATATATAGATCATATCGAGTCATTACCAGTGGACGCCCTATGTAGTTGTTTTATGTCTGACTCGATTGTTTGTATCTATATATATTTCTTTTGTGTAGGTTGAGTTTTAATTATGGGCTTTTGAATCAAAGTATATATTTTGAGTATGCGGGTATTTTGAATGATATATTTCTGTTCAGACCAAAAGAAAAATTTTAACCACTTTTTAAGCTTCCGTATTTTGCGTTAATTGAGTGCTTATTCTTTGTTTATGAGCAATGTGCCTGACATGTTTTGTGCTTACTGAGCCCCTAGGCTCACTAGTTTTCTTGGGTGCATGTGAGATTATCTAGTGGGAGTTGGACGACGCGAGCTGGATCAGACCGAGGGAGATTGTTTTACTATAGGCCTGCGTTTCCGTGCTGTTCATACCACATCCATTTTGTTTTTGATGATCATTAAGCAAGCATACAATGTGTTATTTCTGTATCAAAATATGTCACGATTAATTGTTTCAGTCTGCATGAGATCAGTTCACATGATTTTTATCAGCTTCTTTACTTCGCAATCTCTGATCTGTTTTACCATGCGCGATATGAACTATTCTTTAAAATTTCAAAATCACTCAAGAACCGTATGTTTTTTGCAAATCATTAGAATGCAAAAGTCGTATGTATATTCCTTCGTACTTTCGAGACTAAATAGTAAATGGTGGACTAGGGCGCCACACAACCTCTATCAAAAAGTAAGCTGAATCTTTATTCGAGATTTTGTTGAAACAGATAACTCTAATATCATTAAATTAGATTACGAATAAATATGAGAATTTAGACATAGAATTCATCTACCATTCTGAAAAGACATAGATTTTAATATGACTTATTAAAAAGTATTATTTTTAATACTGACCTGACTATAAAAAATATTATTTTTTATGTCAAAGTTTTTACTGTTAGGATCACGCGGTTACTGCTAGGACAAAAACTATAGCTGTTAGTCAATGTACAACTTTATTAGCTTATACAAATGAGAGTGCACCTATTGTGTGCATCATGTTCCGGATGTTAGGCCCATGAGCCGGGGACGTACGTTTGTAAGTGATGCCTCAGATTCCTTAGAGACGAGTCTTACCCCTTACCCGATCGTCGACCCTATTCCCAGTAGAGATATTGTTACCTGTCAAGATCTGATGTCACACTTTGCTCACCAAGCTAACCATATCAAGCGGTGAAACATCATCAGCTTCACGTACGAGGGCGTCCCAGTGTTAGAGTAGATGCCCAACTAGCCAACTTGTGGCGTGTGGTTTTTCATTGACTCTTGTACAAACGATCTTTATATATGATATTCGCATTCTTTTATATGGCATTCTTTACTTTCATTATGTGTGTAATGATTTACAACTATGTTGAGTAAAGACCTAGATTACACTAAAGCGTATGTTATATGTGATAGTGGGTATGACGGCTATCATGAAACACATCTAATAGTCGCTGTGTATTCTGAACATGTTCCTAGTCGATTGGGCCGTCAAAATGAGGAT
>KV008355.1:8823-24581 GCA_001598015.1 Dorcoceras hygrometricum
TTATGAGTTTTTGGTGATGCCTTTTGGATTGACGAATGCTCCTGCTGTCATCATGGATTTTATGAATCGCGTCTTCAGTGAGTATATCGATCGTTTTGTGATTGTCATCATAGACGACATCCTGGTGTATTCGAGGAACTTCAGATAGCATAAAGAGCACTTGAGATTGGTTTTGCAAAAACTGAGAGACTCACAGCTGTATGCGAAGTTCAGCAAGTGTGAATTCTGGCTGGATAGAGTTGTCTTTTTGGGTCATGTCATTTCAGCGCAAGGGATTTTCGTGGATCCGAGTAAGGTCGAAGTAGTTATTAACTGGGAGCGACCTAGGAGTGTGACCGAGATCCATAGTTTCTTGGGTTTGGCTTGTTATTATAGGCGTTTTATTGAGAAGTTCTCTTCGATAGCTAGGCCGATGACTCAGTTGACCCAGAAAGATAGGAAGTTTGTTTGGACTGAAGAATGTGAGTCGAGTTTCCAGTTGCTTAAGGAGAAGTTGAATACTGCTCCTGTGTTAGCTTTTCCATCAGGTTCGGGAGGTTTTTTAGTTTGCTCTGATGCCTCTCTGAGTGGTTTGGGTTGCGTGCTGATGCAGAACGGGCGTGTGATAGCCTATGACGACAGTTGCAGCCCCATGAGACGAGATACCTCGTTCATGATTTAGAGTTGGCTGCGATAGTGTTTGCCTTGAAGATTTGGCGTCACTATCTGTATGGTACAATTTTGTGGTGTACACCGACCAAAATAGTTTGAAGTATATCTTCACGCAGTCAGATTTGAATATGAGGCAACGCCGCTGGATGGAGTTGCTGAAGGACTTTGAGTGTGAGATTCAGTATTAGTCTGGGCGAATGAATTTAGTGGCCGATGCTTTGAGTAGGAAAGCCCAACCTGCGATGTTGACGTCGATGAGTATATCCAAAGTCCATGAGGATTTGGGTACTTTCCGGATGGAGTTTTCGATCAGGTGATCAGTGTTTTGTGGTTTCTTCTTTTCAGGTTGAGCCACAGATTGTAGCAGACATTAGAGCAACGCAGAGGACTGATCCGTATGCTCATGAGTTGAAGATTAAGGCTCAGAATGGTCAGTCGGAGGATTTTTCTGTTGCTTCTGATGGATGCTTGAGATTTCAAGGTAGGTTGGTGGTTCCGAATTTGGTTGATTTGAAGGAAGACATATTGAATGAAGCTCATTGTAGTCTATAAAGTGTGCATTCGGGCGAGAGTGAGGTGGTGTTGGATTGTGTTCTTAGGTTTGATTAGCACGTGTTGGTGACTAATATGATTGTCCTGGAGATTAGATATTTTGATTGTATCTTGGGAATGGACGTGTTGTCCAGTTATAGAGCGACAGTTGATTGGTTTCATGGTGTAGTGAGATTTAGGCCTGAATTTGGAGAGAAATGGGATTTCTATGGTGCTGATTCGTGACCTAAGATTCCTTTGGTGTCTGCCATGGATATGTTTAGTTTGTTGTCGCTAGAGAATTCAGGGTTTATGATCTATGCCTTGGATGTTTCCCGAGTATCGCGAGTAGATTTTAGCGATGTTCCGATTGCTCGAGAGTTTCCTGACGTGTTTCCGGATGAGATTCCTGGATTCACTCCGAGACGAGAGATTGACTTCAGCATAGAGTTGGTGCCAGGAATAGCCCCGATTTCTAGAGCTCCGTATCGGTTGGCGCCAGCTGAGTTGAAGTATCTCAAAGAGAAGTTGCGTGATCTTTTAGAGAAGGGTTTCATTAGACCGAGTATGTCATCCTGGGGAGCTCCAATTCTTTTCGTGAAGAAGAAGGATGGATCTATGAGGATGTGTGTGGATTTTTGACAGTTGAACAAAGCGACGATTAAGAACAAGTATCCATTGCCGAGGATTGATGACTTGTTTGATCAGTTTCAGGGATCTGCTGTATACTCTGAGATTGATCTGCGGTCTGGTTATCATCAGTTGCGGATCAGAGACACTGATATGGCGAAGAAGGCTTTCAGGACTAGATATGGGAATTATGAGTTTTGGTGCTGCCATTTGGATTGACAAATGCTCCTGCTGTATTCATGGATTTTATGAATCGCGTCTTCAGTGAGTATATCGATCGTTTTGTGATTGTCATCATAGACGACATCCTGGTGTATTCGAGGAACTTCAGATAGCATAAAGAGCACTTGAGATTGGTTTTGCAAAAACTGAGAGACTCACAGCTGTATGCGAAGTTCAGCAAGTGTGAATTCTGGCTGGATAGAGTTGTCTTTTTGGGTCATGTCATTTCAGCGCAAGTGATTTTCGTGGATCCGAGTAAGGTCGAAGTAGTTCTTAACTGGGAGCGACCTAGGAGTGTGACCGAGATCCATAGTTTCTTGGGTTTGGCTTGTTATTATAGGCGTTTTATTGAGAAGTTCTCTTCGATAGCTAGGCCGATGACTCAATTGACCCATAAAGATAGGAAGTTTGTTTGGACTGAAGAATGTGAGTCGAGTTTCCAGTTGCTTAAGGAGAAGTTGAATACTGCTCCTGTGTTAGCTTTTCCATCAGGTTCAGGAGGTTTTTGAGTTTGTTCTGATGCCTCTCTGAGTGGTTTGGGTTGCGTGCTGATGCAGAACGGGCGTGTGATAGCCTATGACGACAGTTGCAGCCCCATGAGACGAGATACCTCGTTCATGATTTAGAGTTGGCTGCGATAGTGTTTGCCTTGAAGATTTGGCGTCACTATCTGTATGGTACAATTTTGTGGTGTACACCGACCACAAGAGTTTGAAGTATATCTTCACGCAGTCAGATTTGAATATGAGGCAACGCCGCTGGATGGAGTTGCTGAAGGACTTTGAGTGTGAGATTCAGTATTAGTCTGGGCGAATGAATTTAGTGGCCGATGCTTTGAGTAGGAAAGCCCAACCTGCGATGTTGACGTCGATGAGTATATCAAAAGTCCATGAGGATTTGGGGACTTTCCGGATGGAGTTTTCGATCAGGTGATCAGTGTTTTGTGGTTTCTTATTTTCAGGTTGAGCCACAGATTGTAGCAGACATTAGAGCAATGCAGAGGACTGATCCGTATGCTCATGAGTTGAAGATTAAGGCTCAGAATGGTCAGTCGGAGGATTTTTCTGTTGCTTCTGATGGATGCTTGAGATTTCAAGGTAGGTTGGTGGTTCCGAATTTGGTTGATTTGAAGGAAGACATATTGAATGAAGCTCATTGTAGTCTATACAGTGTGCATCCGGGCGAGAAGAAGATGTATCATGTCCCGAAGTCTCATTTTTGGTGGGAAGGCATGAGAAATGACATCTCTGGATTTGTAGCTGATGTTTGAATTGCCAATAGGTCAAGACTGAGAGGATGAGACCTGGTGGATTGTTACAGAGTCTAGAAGTGCCTCAGTGGAATTGGGAGCACATCGCCATGGATTTTGTGACTCATTTGCCTCGATCGAGTAGGGGATGTGATGTTGTTTGGGTTGTTGTTTATATACTTTTGAAGTCAGCCCATTTCATTCCCTATGATGTGAGGTGTTCGATGAAGAAGATGTCGCGACTGTACATTGACCATGTGGTGAGATTTCATGGAGTGCCGGTTTCGATAGTGTCTGATAGAGATCCAAGGTTTATTTCCCGATTCTGGAAGAGCTTGCAGGCAGCGATGGGTTCAAGATTGGCTATGAGTACAGCCTATCACCCACAGACAGATGATCAATCTGAGAGGACCATTCGGATTTTGTAGGATATGATGCGAGCAGTTGTGTTTGATTTCAGTGGTGGCTGGCAGGATTCCTTGTCCTTAGTTGATTTTTCTTATAACAACAGCTAACAGGTGACTATTGGGATGGCCCCTTTTGAAGCGTTGTATGGTCGTAGGTGTAGATCACCGATATGCTGGGAAGAGATTGGTGAGAAGAAGTTGTCTACTCCTGAGTTTGTGCAGCACATGAAGGATCAGATTGTGTTTATTCGGAGTAGGATGAAAGCTGCTCAAGATCGACATGCTAGCTATGCTAACAAGAGACGCAGACCTTTGGAGTTTGAGGTTGGCGATCGAGTGTTTCTCAAAGTTTCTCCTTTCAAGAGTGTGATGAGATTTAGATTGAAGGGTAAATTGGCTCCTAGATTCGTTGGTCCCTTTGAGATTGTCGAGAGGATCTGACATTTGGCTTATAGATTGAGGGTGCCTGATGAGTTAGCAGTGATGCATGATGTGTTTCATGTGTCAATGTTGAGGAAATATGAGCTAGATCCGTCCCATGTGTTGAGGACTGATGAAAGAGCTGCATTCTACCCTGAGTTATGTTGAGTATCCAGTGCAGATTCTGGATAGGAAGGAGAAGCAGCTGAGGAATAGCTCAAGATCGACATGCTAGCTATGCTAACAAGAGACGCAGACCTTTGGAGTTTGAGGTTGGCGATCGAGTGTTTCTCAAAGTTTCTCCTTTCAAGAGTGTGATGAGATTTAGATTGAAGGGTAAATTGGCTCCTAGATTCGTTGGTCCCTTTGAGATTGTCGAGAGGATCTGACATTTGGCTTATAGATTGAGGCTGCCTGATGAGTTAGAAGTGATGCATGATGTGTTTCATGTGTCAATGTTGAGGAAATATGAGCCAGATCCGTCCCATGTGTTGAGGACTGATGAAGTTGAGCTGCATTCTACCCTGAGTTATGTTGAGTATCCAGTGCAGATTCTGGATAGGAAGGAGAAGCAGCTGAGGAATAAGGTTATTCCGTTGGTGATGGTCCAATGGAGCAAGCATGGTCGAGAGGAAGCTACTTGGGAGGTTGAAGAGAAGATGAGACAAGAGTGGCCTCATCTGTTGAGCTTTGACAGTGGAGTTGTGTTGGTTGGTGTCTAGTATACTGTGTCATGAATATACTATCTGGTTGTTGTGATTGTTGATTTTTGGATCTGATACCGTAAGTGATTTCGAGGACGAAATCGATTTCTAGTGGGGGAGAATGTGAGGACTAGAAATTGTTAAGTATGATTTATTGGCTAATCAGATTTGGATTGGGATTAGCTGTGAGACCTGTGTTTTCGCAATCAGATGTTGCTTGGGATTTTAACCAGCTGGTAGTAGATGCGTGTGTTGAAGTCATCGAATTTGCCTAAGTGTTGGAATCAGCCGTTGAGCGATCGCGTCAGCTATTGGTATTTCAGTCGTTGCGTTTTGGTAGGAAGCAGCAGCAATGCTGACGTGGATTTCAGACGTTGGTATTTTAGTTGTGATGGTTAGCGATCAGCAGAGCGCCAAGGGACTCTGAAGCGACAACGTTTTGTGATCAGGAACCAGCTGTCGGTTTCACTAGCGTGTTGATTAGTGGGTATTGAAACTACGTCGTTTTGATAAGTTGTAACGACAGCGTTTTGGCTTAGCGCTAGGAGATTCAGCTGTTGTGAGAGACCAGATGTTGCGTAGTGATCAGCTGCTGGTTTGTTGATCAGCAGTTGGTAGCGGGTGACGTGTCCAGCGGTAGTCTCTACGACGTCGTTTTGTTTAGTTATTCACTGTTTAGCGATAGGCAAAAGCTGATGTGAGATTTCAGCTGTTGGTTGGGAATATTAGTTTTGACAACTGAGTTTTTCGGTGGACCTGCTTCCCAGTAGTCAGTGTGACTTTTAATAGGGGACTTATCTGCTGTTCTCTATTATTGTTTCCCCGTAGAATATTTTCCCTGATTCCCAATCTTTGTCTCGAACCCTAAGCACTGTTCACCGTAGCTTTTCTCCGACGATTCCCGTTGTTTCCGATCATTGTTTTGCACGTTTGAGGTAGCGTTGTACTCCTCTCGTGAAGGTGCTTCATCCTATACCACTTTTGGAGTTTGTGGTTGGCTGGAGGCAGGATCGCGAAGCTGCTCCAACGTTCGTGTGTTAGCGTCATTCAGGTAGTGCTTCGAGTTAATTTATAAGATCTTACCTTAGGCTTTGATTTGAGCTTCCTGTTGAGTTAGGAAGGTAGGATAATTCGCTGGTTGAGTGTGTAGCTCCCGATCGTGAGTTCTGTGATTAGCATCTCTTGGGAATTATGCTTTGTTGCTAGCAGGTTTTCAGATTTGAGTTCTCGGGACCCTGTTGATAGTAATCGTTGCACAGAAAATCGAGGTACGGATTTGGAGCTTGTAAATCAGCGTGTTTCTGGCTTGGGTAATTTGAGGTTGCTGGTTATGTGAGATGGTCGTGATTAATTGCCGTGTGTGTAATTGATGTTTGTGCATATGTTATATGTTTGCTGTTTAGCTGATTTCATACACGCATTGGCATATCATTCCTACAGCTGTTGCAGCCATTGTTTCGTTGCTTCGTTGTTGTTGCTATTCTGTTCTTACCAGGATGCGAGGGCGAGCGGCGATACCGCACTCTCATCTCCCTGCTGGGATCAGTTATCCCCTATGCGCCGAGTGGCTAACTACCACAGTTCATAGGTTGGGCAACGGAAGGTTGAGCTGTTGATGCATCTGGTAAGGGTGTGCGAGTAGGGGTGAGTGGGTAGCTCCCACATGTCCTACACACACCGTGGCCACATATCTTTTGCAGATCTCGTTGAGCTATGTTTGAGTTCTTTGGCTCCCTTCTTCGGTTGTATCCCTTGGCTGTTGTCCCGTGCCTCATGCATAGCATCTGCATTTTATCCTTGCTGTTTACTGTTGTTTTATAGTTGCTCTCTGTACTGGGGTTTGACCCCATGTCCCTCTGGGGATTGGTTTGTTTTGTTTGCCTGTTTGTTGTCCAGGTTACTCAGCTGGTCGTGGAGTTGGCCCGGCTGGAGGTGCCCCAGGAGGTGGTTAGAGTGTCCCAGTTTGTATAGTATTTATATGCACTGTTATCACTGCGGGTGGGATGTCCCGGGTGATGCTTAGACCTATATAGCTGGCAGTCTATCAGTACTTGTGTCGTATTCAGTTTTGGTTGTTGTCAGGTACTTGGTGCATGTTTTATGCTATACTGGTTTATTGTAGCTTGTAGCCTTTGTCTGTTGTGTAAACTGAGATTATTTTGAGTATTGCCGTATTTTAAATTATGTTATCTTTCTGTCAGGACAAAAAGCAAAAATTTTAACCACTTTTTAGCTGCTTCCGCTTTGTTTTGCGTGGTTTATCTCTGATGTGAGCACGAGGCCTGACAATTTTGGTATCAGAGCTTAATCTAGGATAAGCTCGATTTCTTTTATCACACTTAAGTCTAGGCACAATGTGTGTGTGTTTCTTGTGCTTGATTATGTGATTATGTGCTGCATATTGTTGTCTTATGTGATTCTATGTTGTACTTGTTCTGTGTTACCTTATCCTATTTAGTGCCTTCGTAGATGCCGCCTAGACGTAGAGCTAGAGGTAGGGGCAGTTTCAGGAATCGGAAGGTCAGAATGAGGATCAGCGTAGTTTCCCTTCCCGTGGTCGCGGTAGGCGAGTGGAGGATGAAGTTGACGACTTGACAACCCCTGTGGAGAGCATGGAGATTGTAATGGCTAGGTTCCAAAGGATGAGTCCCCAGATTTTCAACGGTGACGAGTCTAGCGAGGATGCGGATTCGTGGCTACGGCACATCACTAGTTTGTTTGATCGTGTTCAGTACAATGATGATCTCCGATTGAGTTTGGCGACCTTTCAGCTGAGAAAGGGTGCGGAGCGCTGGTGGCGTGGCACTTCAAGACGCTAGAGGAGACCGGGGTGGAGATTACTTGGGATAGTTTCTGCGTTGCCTTTCGGCAGGAGTACGTCCCGGAGTCATACGTGAACTCTCGTGAGCGAGAGTTCGATAATTTGGAGCAGGGTATGATGTCTGTATGTGAGTATGCTCGATTATTTTCTTCACTGTTGGAGTATGTCCCGCATGTTGCTGGCTGGGAGAGGGCCAAGAGGACTAAGTATATTGAGGGTTTGAACGAATAGCTGTATTCGATGGTGCTGACGAGCAAATCGAAGAGTTATGTTGAAGCAGTGGATAATGCAATCGACATTGAGGAAGGTCTGCGGAGCCGGAGGTCGCGTGCTAGGCCTCAGGGTGCTCAGGGTGGTCATCCCGCTGTTCAGGGAGCGCAATCTTCCCAGTCTTCGAAGTCAGCTCATCAACCACAGCAGCAGCAGCAGCAATTGGCTCAGCAGTCTTGCCGCCAGAGGTTCCGACCTCGTGGCCATCAATTTAAGAAGAAGTCTGGTTCTGGTTCTTTTGGTTCTGGCAGCTCTAGTAGCAGTGGTTCTAGGGCATAGTTTTGTGGCCTTTGTGGAGGCAAGCATCCGTCGACTCAGTGTATCGGTGTGCAGGGCGCGTGTCCTATTTGTGGTCAGTATGGGCATTTCGCTAGAGTTTGTTCGTCGGCTGGATCGTAGCAAGCCGCAGCCCCACATCCGGGTCAAGGAGGATCGTCAAGGGGTCGTTCCCCTCAGTGTCCGTAGCCCAGGATTGGAGAGACGCAGTTCAAGCCGTTCCAGTTGCCTGGTCTGTCGCGTTTCGGACAGTCGTCTCAGCAGCATTTCTCTGGTCCCCAAAATGCTCAAGCGAACGCTACTACTAGGGCAAGCGGAGGAGACGCCGAGCAGGGTAATTGCAGGTACATGCCTTGTCTTTGATTTTCCTGCACTAGTGTTGTTTGACACTAGCGCATCACATTCGTTTATTTCTGATGCATTTGTGGTCGAGCATGGACTGCATACCACCTATTTGAGCGATGTTGTATCTGTTTCTACTCCTGGCGGTGCGATCTTGTACTCCCAAGAGGTTTTGTTGAATGGCGTTCTGAGATTTGGTGAGCACATGTTAGTAGCGAATTTGATTCGTTTGATGTTGGGGGATTTCGACTGCATAGTGGGAATGGACGTGTTGTCCAGCTATAGGGCCTCTGTGGATTGTTTCCATGGGATCGTGCGTTTTAGGCCTCAGTCTGGCGAGAAATGGAATTTCTACGACCATGACTCTCAGTCAAAGATTCCGTTGATCTCAGTGATGGAGATGTTCAGCTTGTTTTCGGCGGAGAACGCTGGTTTTATGATTTACGCGTTGGATGCATCTTCTTCTTTGCATGTGCAGCTCAGCGACATTCAAGTGGTGCGTCATTTTCCTGATGTGTTTCCGGAGGAGATTCGTGGTTTTCCTCCGAGGAGGGAGATTGACTTTAGCATTGAGTTGGTGCCTGGCACAGCTCCAATTTCACGTGCACCATATCGTTTAGCACCTGCTGAGTTGAGAGAGCTCAAGGTGCAACTGGATGATTTGCTGGAGAAAGGTTTTATCAGACCTAGCATGTCGCCGTGGGGAGCGCCTATCTTGTTTGTCAAGAAGAAGGATGGCACAATGAGAATGTGCATTGACTTCCGTCAGCTGAACAAAGTTACTGTTAAGAATAAGTACCCGTTGCCGAGGATTGATGATTTGTTTGACCAGTTGCAAGGTTCTGCGGTATATTCAAAAATCGATCTACGTTCAGGGTACCATCAGCTGAGAGTTAGAGATCAAGATGTCGTAAAGACTGCTTTTTGTACTAGGTACGAGCAATTTGAGTTTATGGTGATGCCGTTTGGATTGACAAATTCCCCTGCAGTCTTTATGGATTTGATGAACCGAGTCTCGTGAGTTTATAGATCAGTGTGTGGTAGTGCTCATCGACGACATCTTGGTGTATTCGAAGACTCCTTTGGAGCACAAGGGGCATTTGAGAGTTGTCCTTCAGACGTTGAGAGACTCACAGCTGTATGCCAAGTTCTCTAAGTGCAAGTTCTGGCTGGATCGCGTCGTGTTTTTGGGTCATGTGATTTCAGTGGATGGCATTTCTGTGTATCCCAGTAAGGTAGATGCTGTTTTGAACTGGGAGCGACCTAGGAATGTGTCTGAGGCTCGTAGTTTCTTGGGTCTGGCTAGCTATTACCGTCGTTTTATAGAGCGTTTCTCTAGTATAGCTAGGCCGATGACTCAGCTAACTCAGAAATACAAGCGGTTTTTTTGGACTGAGCAATGCGAGAATGCTTTTCAATTGCTCAAGGAGAAGTTGACTACTGCACCTGTGTTGGATTTGCCGTCTGGTTCAGGTGGCTTCGTTGTTTGTTCTGATGCTTCGTTCAATGGATTGGGCTGTGTGTTGATGCAGCATGGTCGAGTCATTGTGTATGCTTCGTGGCAGCTGAAACCGCATGAGACTCGATACCCAGTTCATGACTTAGAGCTAGCAGCTGTGGTCTTTGCGTTGAATATTTGGCGCCACTATCTGTATGGCGAGCAGTTTGTGATGTACTAAGACCACAAGAGTTTGCAGTATTTGTTTTCACAGCCTGACTTGAATATGAGACAGCGTAGGTGGATGGAGCTGCTGAAGGATTTTGATTGCGAGATCAAATACCAGCCTGGGAAAGCGAACGTAGTTGCTGATGCTCTGAGCAGGAAGGCTCCGGAACAGATGCTTGCGTTGCTGTATATTTCTAAGGATTGTGAGCGTCTTAGCACTACTGGTTGGAGATTTTACCCGGCTGAGGATTATGTTGTGGTTTCTTCTTTCCAAGTTGAGCCACAGATTATTTCGAGCATTAGAGCCACTCAAAGGACAGATCCTTCCATCCATGAGTTGAAGTTGAAGGTCGGGGCTGGACAGCTTGAGGACTATTCCGTTTCGTCTGATGGTTGTTTGCGTTTCTGTGGTCGGTTGGTTGTGCCGAATCTGATAGATCTTCGGGAGGAGATCCTTAGAGAAGCGTCTTGCAGTAGACACAGTGTTCATCCTGGTGCACGGAAGATGTACCAAGCATTGAAACCGCACTTCTGGTGGGCTGGTTTGAAGAGTGACGTTGCTGGTTTCGTTGATCGTTGCTTGAATTTTCAGCAGGTTAAGGCTGAGAGGATGAGACCTGGTGGTCTGTTGCAGAGTTTGGAATTGCCCCAATGGAATTGGGAGCACATAGCGATGGATTTTGTGACGCATTTGTCTCGTTCTAGCATAGGTTGCAATGCGATTTGGGTTGTCATCGACAGGTTGTCAAAGTCTGCACACTTTATTCCCTATGGAATGACGTTCTCTTTGAAGAAAATGGCAAAACTGTACGTGGATTTTGTGGTTAGATTGCACGGTGTGCCTGTTTCGATCGTTTCGGACCGAGATCCAATGTTTACTTCCAGGTTTTGGAAGAGTTTATAACTAGCTTTGGGAACCAGATTGGCTATGAGTACAGCGTATCACCCCCAAACAGATGGTCAATCTGAGAGAACTATCCAGACGTTGGAGGATATGTTAAGAGCTGTTGTGATGGATTTTGAGGATCATGTGGATCTGATTCGACATCGGATGAAAGCTGCCCAGGATCGCCAAGCCAGTTATGCGAATAAGAGGCGTCAACCTCTAGAGTTTCAGGTTGGTGATCAGGTGTTCCTTAAAGTTTCTCCGTTTCGCAGTGTTATGTGCTTTGGACACAAGGGAAAATTAGCCCCTCGTTATGTTGGACCGTATGAGATCGTTGAGAGGATTGGCCCTTTGGCGTATCGGCTGTTGTTGCCACCAGAATTATCTTCTCTACATGATGTCTTTCATGTTTCCATGTTGAGGAAGTATGAGCCAGATCCGTCTCATGTATTGAGAACTGACGAGTTTGAGCTAGATCAGACGTTGAGTTACGTAGAATATCCCTTACAGATCCTAGACAGAAAAGATAAACAGTTGAAGAATAAAACCATTCCTTTGGTAATGGTGCAATGGAGCAAACATGGTAAGGAAGAAGCTACCTGGGAGCTGTAAGAGCAGATGCAGCGAGAGTGGCCGCATCTGTTTGAGTAGATGTTGTATCAGTTTCCAGTAGTTGGTTAGTTTTGGTTGCTCTTTTCCCTAGTTTTTGTTTGTTGTTTTCTCAGTTATCTTGAACTCTTGGTTGTGAGTCTAGTTGTTTCCCCGAGTTTGATTTCGAGGACGAAATCGTGTTTTAGTGGATGTGAGACCTGTGTTTTCGCAATTAGATGTTGCTTGGGATTGAAACCAGCTGATAGTAGATGCGTGTGTTGAAGTCATCGAATTTGCCTAAGTGTTGGAATCAGCCGTTGAGCGATCGCGTCAGCTGTTGGTATTTCAGTCATTGCGTTTTGGTAGGAAGCAGCAGCAATGCTGACATGGATTTCAGACGTTGGTATTTTAGTTGCGATGGTTAGCGATCAGCAGAGAGCGCTAAGGGACTCTGAAGCGATGACGTTTTGTGATCAGGAACCAGCTGTTGGTTTCCCTAGCGTGTTTATTAGTGGGTATCGAAACTACGTCGTATTGATAAGTTGGAACGACATCGTTTTGGCTTAGCGCTAGGAGATTCAACTGTTGCGAGAGATCAGCTGTTGCGTAGTGATCAGCTGCTGGTTTGTTGATCAGCAGTTGGTAGCGGGTGACGTGTCCAGCGGTAGTCTCTGCGACGTCGTTTTGTTTAGTTATTCATTGTTTAGCGATAGGCAAAAGCTGATGTGAGATTTCAGCTGTTGGTTGGGAATATTAGTTGTGGCAACTGAGTTTGTTGGTGGACCTGCTTCCCAGTAGTCAGTGTAACTTTTAATAGGGGACTTAGCTGTTGTTCTCTATTATTGTTTCCCCGATACTTAGAATATTTTCCCTGATTCCCAATCTCTGTCTCGAACTCTAAGCACTGTTCACCGTAGCTTTTCTCCGATGATTCCCGTCGTTTTCTGTCATTGTTTTGCACGTTTGAGGTAGAGTTGTACTCCACTCGTGAAGGTTCTTCATCCTATACCACTTTTGGAGGTTGTGGTTGGCTGGAGGCAGGATCGCGAAGCTACTCCAACGTTCGTGTGTTAGCGTCATTCAGGTAGTGCTTCGAGTTAATTTATAAGATCTTACCTTAGGCTTTGATTTGAGCTTCCTGTTGAGTTAGGAAGGTAGGATAATTCGCTGGTTGAGTGTGTAGCTCCTGGCCGTGAGTTCTGTGTTTAGCGTCTCTTGAGAATTATGCTTTGTTGCTAGCAGGTTTTCAGATTTGAGTTCTCGGGACCCTGTTGATAGTAATCGTTGCGCAGAAAATCGAGGTATGGATTTGGAGCTTGTAAATCAACGTGTTTCTGGCTTGGGTAATTTGAGGTTGCTGGTTATGTGAGATGGTCGTGATTAATTGCCGTGTGTGTAATTTCTGTTTGTGCATATGTTATATGCTTGCTGTTTAGCTGATTTCATACACGCATTGGCATATCATTCCTCCAGCTGTTGCAGCCATTGTTTCGTTGCTTCGTTGTTGTTGCTATTCTGTTCTTACCAGGATGCGAGGGCGAGCGGCGATACCGCACTCTCATCTCCCTGCTGGGATCAGTTAGCCCCTATGCGCCGAGTGGCTAACTACCACAGTTCATAGGTTGGGCAACGGCAGGTTGAGCTGTTGATGCATCTGGTAAGGGTGTACGAGTAGGGGTGAGTGGGTAGCTCCCACATGTCCTACACACACCGTGGCCACATATCTTTTGCAGATCTCGTTGAGCTATGTTTGAGTTCTTTGGCTCCCTTCTTCGGTTGTAGCCCTTGGCTGTTGTCCCGTGCCTCATGAATAGCATCTACATTTTATCCTTGTTGTTTACTGCTGTTTTATAGTTGCTCTCCGTACCGGGGTTTGACCCCATGTCCCTCTGGGGCTTGGTTTGTTTTGTTTGCCTGTTTGTTGTCCAGGTTACTCAACTGGTCGTGGAGTTGGCCCAGCTGGAGGTGCCCCAGGAGGTAGTTAGAGTGTCCCAATTAGTATAGTATTTATATGCACTGGTATCACTGCTGTTTTATAGTTGCTCTCCGTACCGGGGTTTGACCCCATGTCCCTCTGGGGCTTGGTTTGTTTTGTTTGCCTGTTTGTTGTCCAGGTTACTCAACTGGTCGTGGAGTTGGCCCAGCTGGAGGTGCCCCAGGAGGTGGTTAGAGTGTCCCAATTAGTATAGTATTTATATGCACTGGTATCACTGCGGGTGGGATGTCCCGGGTGATGCTTAGACCTATATAGCTGGCAGTCTATCAGTACTTTTGTTGTATTCAGTTGTGGTTGTTGTTAGGTACTTAGTGCATGTTTTATGCTATACTGGTTTACTGTGGCTTGTAGCCTTTGTCTGTTGTGTAAACTAGGATTATTTTGAGTATTGCCGTATTGATAATTATGTTATCTTTCTGCACGCCAAAAAGCAAAAATTTTAAACCACTTTTTAGCTGCTTCCGCTTTGTTTTGCGTGGTTTATCTCTGATGTGAGCACGAGGCCTGACATTAGCTAATTGAGTTTCTGAGTATCGGGTTTCCAGATTTGAGGAATTGGTGATTTTTCAGATTTGAGTGGGATCTGGATGTTCAGATATGTCCCTCGTGAGTTTGCTTGAATTGCTGTGAACAGGAAGTGAAACGCTGTCGTTTGAAGTGCTAATCAGGTATGGAGTTGCAAGAGGTAATACGATGTCGTATCATGTTTTCAGATTTGACGCTAGCAAGTGGGATCTGTTTAGCGGGCATGAACAGATGTGAGCGTCTATTTGGTCAAGTCTGGGTGTGTGTTAGCGGGATCTATTGTGAGAGCGGGACCCCGATGCTACATCGTGTTGATAAGTAAGAGCGACTTCGTTTTGATTAGAAGCGCGTGTTTTGTTAGAGAATCAGATCCGAGTTAGAGTAGTCAGATGTGAGTGTTAGCTGAGGCCAGATCTGAGAGACTTCTGCCTTAGCGATGGGATCTGAATTAGTCGGTGGTTGACTTCCACTGTAGCATGGACTTGGGGATTTAACTTAAGTGTCGATCAGCACTTAGAGTATTTTCGAACCTGATATTCCTTATCTTCATCCTCGATAACTCTTGATTGGTACTGTTCATCCGAACCCTATTTCCGTCGATTGACATTGTTTTCGCCGCCGTTTGGAGTAAGATTGATAGCGCTGAGCTCTAGAGATTTTGATTGATACCAGTTTGGAGACTGGAGTCGCCAGAATTGAGGAGCGCGAAGTTGTTGCAGTTTTTGTGTGTCTTCGCGATTGTTGACCAGTAGCTTGTCTGTTCTTTAACCGTCAGGCCCCGTACTAATTATTCACAATTAACACTTAATAAACGCATAAACACGGAAGCTAAAATCAGGGCTTAAAAAAATTTTTTTTTTAAATCATTTGGGCCTGAACGTAAAAACATACATTCAAAATATCGATAATCAAAATATAAGTTAACTCAAACTTATACAAACCAGGTAACAATAAATCTCACGTATAAAACAAATCCCCAATACAAAGAAACACGGGCATCCCCCGGTTCAATACATAGTACAATATACTGGGACTCATGAAAAAGGGGGTCGACCAACTGAACTTCCACTCTGACCAGCCTGGCTACCTGAAGATCCTGCAAATGGGTAACACAGACCCAAGACACCAAAAGCAGGAAAACAAAATACGAGGTCAAGCCTCAGTACGAAGAACTATCAAAACAGCTAACATGCAACATGCCATAAATCAATGCCATGAATGCATGAGGGCTATCAAAGAATCGGATAGCTAGACCAGTCCATCAACTGGCAAATCAAATCAAGCCTCTATACCAGGCACAGCCAATCAGCCGGTGGAAATCATCGGTCCGTGATCATCGGGGCCCGTCAGCCCATCACAGCTCGGTAGTAGACACTCGAATCCGGTAGTCACCACTCCGATGATAGCGTTGGACTTTTCGGGCACGACTCATCAGTCGGCCAGTCACAACGTGGCACCCAATCATGTCATCAAATCAATCTGTCAAGGCTCAATATGTATGCATGTATGCCAATCAATATCAATGCTCAATGCATACAATGCACAATACGTAAAACATAATGTAACTCAAT
>KV008356.1:2092-23182 GCA_001598015.1 Dorcoceras hygrometricum
AGAAATCCTCCCTTTGAGCAACGCACGAACTCTTCTGGAAATATTTTGAAGAACACTTTAAGACTTTTCTTTGCAAATGATGAAAATCTTACTTTGAAAACAGGTTTTTATATGAAAGGGATTAGTGGCAAGCTACTTGTGAAATCAAGCATGACACACTTCTAAAATTTAGTAAAATTCCCTTCATATCATTTTAATTTGTAACACACTAAACCTTTTTCAAAAGAAATCATTTGTCCTCCTTAAAATATTTTTCAATCGATTTAAACCAGCTCGTGCATCACTCTTTGGAGTCATCTGCTGGTACCAGCCATAGCGCATCTCATTTCTGAAATTAATTAAAATCAGCAAATTCATAACATTTAAAATTGCCAATTTGGCCCATGAGATCAATAAAATGCATAAATGTGGTCCTATGGATTTTGGGGCGTTACAGACTTGCTCTTCTTAGATGAAAGACCTAAGTTGATCTCAATAATAGCGAAGCTCCATAATGATCTGATATCCAGATCTAATTCTCTTCCACGCTTCTAAACTGAGAGTAGTTCTTCATGCTTGCCAATCAGCTATGATATGTTCACTACTAAGCTCCAAGTTGATCTTCAGATCTAACCTGCACACTCAAGTAAATTCATCAGTACGCAAGACAGTAAGTTTTGTATTCATCAAAATCATGTCAGATCTGTTTCCAGATCCAACATAAATTTATGTGTTTGTTGTAATAGTATATATTATACATGTTGATTTTAAATTAACATAGATAATAATAAACTTGTATTTTTAAAATTATATTAATTTACAATATTAAAACAACACAATAAAATAGAATCTGAATCATTGAAAAACATTTATTATTGAAAATAACATCACAGTTCGACATAAAATAAAATAACAACTGACAAGCACTAAACTGGTCCGAATAAAATACAATGATAAATAAAATTAAACACGATAAACAAAAATAAATTATTAGATATTGTTGAATATTCTAAGTTTTGGCGAAGACATAAATAAGCTAAGTTAAAATCTGCTCGGAGGATAAGCGACCAGATCAGGCCAGAGCTAACGTGTTGTGTTCATATCAGATCAGAGCTAAGCTGAGTAAGGACAACTCAGCTATATAAGTTGAATTAGATCAGTTCAAGAGCAGAATAGATTATAAGATCAAATAGTTTAGAGCATATCAGATTAGGTTACATCAGCTCAGGACAATTCAGCTCATGGCAGATTAGCTCGGAGGAGTAGTTCAGTTCATGATATCAGTACGCTAGAAATTGCTCATCATATCAGTCCGATTAGAGCATGATTTGATATATTGACTTCTGATGATTCATTTATAGTCATTGGGATTATGTTGGATGAATTTCAGGAATGTCTAAGAACTACATCTTATCAGATATGTCATTTTGGTGCAAAATACGAAAAACATTTAAGGTACAATATAAGGTACAATACTAGAATTAAATGCACATTTATGAGTTTCAGGCAAAAGCTCAGGGATGCATCCGATGTGTCTACGGGTTACATTTATTACCATTGGATACAAGTATAAATTTTAGTTCGTTCCCTGAACCATTGAGGGTCACACAGTGTACTGGTTTACCAATTCCCGTGCAGACAAGGATATGGTACTCAAAGTGTTGAGTATAATAGGAGGAATGTTGGGAGCATGACTTCCCAAAAGTAGCTAAGGGAGTAGGATTTCCATATTTAGCTAATGAAAGTAAAACCTGTCATATATAGATTTAGTGGTCCGAAAATTTGATTTTGCATCATAATGATCAGTTTTGTAAACTGAGCACATCGGTGATATCTGATCATCGATCGGGATTATGTTGAGACCATAATCAAGGAAGTTGAACCGAATGTTCACAGTTCGAGATGAACCGAATGTTCACAGTTCTACTTGAAACGAATGTTCACAGTTCCACTTGAAATGAATGTTCACAGTTCGAGTTGAACTGAATGTTCACAGTTCGAGTTGTACCTAATGTTCACAGTTCGAGTTGAACCGAATGTTCACAGTTCTACTTGAAACGAATGTTCACAGTTTTGTTTACATCAAACTCTTTCCCTAAATCTATAAATATGGCATGAAGGGAGAAAGAAAAACACACAACAAAAACTATTCAGCAAATTCTCCCCCTCTCCTCCTCTCCCTCCTCCCGCCGCCTCCGCCGCCTTCGCACTTCGCTGCGATCGTCCTGGCGAGGAGGTTCTGCTCGTGAAATATTCATTGGGATTCTAGTGCATTCCAACGAAGGAATTGGAAACCGTTCGTGGACCTGATTAGGAGCAACCAAATAAGTACTATTTCCATTTGAGAAATAGTAGGAGCCAGGTGCCTAGTCACCAGACAGGTATATTCTAAACATCCTATGAATGTTTGAATTATTATATAGGTGTATTGACCGTTCCCGGGCTCCTAAATTTTTAATTCTTCCGATGCGCCCCGGGAGCGGGATCTGGATCCACCGCTGCGCCAACAGATAGAGGCAGTAGAAAGACCTTCAAGAAAAAGAATGATCGCAAAGTGCTTGTTTCTAAGGAGAGCAACAGCAAATGGGAAGATTCTGATTCAGATCCAAGTACCTCAAGCAGCTCATCCAGTGAGAGTGAGCAAGAGGAAATACATTGTCTCGTGGCAGATTATAGTGATGAGGTATTTGACTTCTCTAATGTTGAATTTACATGCGAAGACCTCGTTTCTGAACTAAATGAAATGGTCCATGAGTATAAGAAGCTATCACAATCATTTTAGGAGGTTAAAGTTGAAAGCAAAAGCCAAAAATATAGCACATGACCCGAGCTGCTCACAACTTGGAAAGCTTGACGGTCTTGATGCTGAGTTAAGTAAGCTCAGAACTGAGAATGATCCGCTGAAAACAAAGTCCGCTCGGATCACATCTAAAAACTTAAAAGTTAATCAAGTGATGAACTTGTGTACAAAGTCTTCTGTTTCTTTGAGCAAGCTGCATGAGGCCCACAAGCCACTGGATGATAAAAACTGGCTAAGGCTTCAGCTCGGAAGCAAGCAGCTCAGGTGAAACGTATACTCAATTAGATTTGGTATATGACAAATTCAAGAAAATGAATTTTTTCAAAGCCTGTGTGATACATGATACAACTGAATCGGTCAAGTATGATGACCAGAACACTACTAAGCTGAACCAGAAGGGCCAGCAAGGCAAAGGCTACGCTCCACCTGAGCAAGCAGGGCATAGGCTATGCTCCACCTGATAAAACTAAGACCAGCTGGCTAAAGAATAGACTGAACAAGGATCGAGTGAAATCTGGTCCACAATAGTCTGATCTGAACCAACAAAGGCGTGGTTCAACGGTGTTGAGAAAGAATAACCGAAATGTCAGCTGAGATGCGATCTAAATGGTCAAAATATGAAACCAGGATTCAAAAGACCACACACAATTCAGCACACACCTTGTTGTACACGGATACTGGAAGAACTGTCAAAGTCATTCAAGCATGGGTCCCAAAAGGGTTAATCCAATCTGGATAAAATTGGATACGAAAAAGTTTATTTTCTGATTGGAGGTAACCAGGGACAACCTTTTGAAGAAATATGTATGATATCTGGACAGTGGATGCTCAAGACACATGACATGCAACTCAAAGCTGCTACCAGACATCAAACACCACAAAAGATGAGAATAACATTTGGTGACAACCCAACGGGTAAACTATGGGTAAAGGTAAGGTTTTCCACGGTAACATTACCATAAAATGACGTGCTCCTAGTTGAGAATCTATATTATAATTTAATCAGCAATAGGCAGTTATGTGATAATGATTATGTGGTTAATTTTCACAAACACACATGCACAATTCAGTACCCTGCTAGTTTGACTGTTCTTACTGGACACAGATCGGGCAACCATAATAAAGTGAACTGGTCAGATCAGCTAGTAACTGAATCTACATGTTTAATTGCTGATTCTTCTAAAACTTGGTTGTGGCATAAACTCATGAATCATATATATTTGAAAACCATAGTCAGCCTGTGTAAGCAGGATTTGGTAACCTGTTTGCCCCAAATTGATTTTACAAATGGTAAACTTTCTTCGGCTTGTTAGCTTGGAAATCAAGTCCGGTCTACTTTTAAGAATGAAGGTTGTAACTCTTCTTCCTGATACTTAGAGCTATTACACATGACCTCTTTGGCCTGTTCAAGTAACCAGCTTAGGGGGAACGAAGTACACCCTGATGATTGTTGATGATTACTCCAGGTTCACCCGGGTAATATTTTTGAAAACAAAAGACCAAACCGCGGATCAGCTAATAACTGTGTTAACTCGACTTCAAAATGAGAAATTTTATCCTATTAATCGAATTATGAGTGATCGTGTAACTGAGTTTGTAAGAAAACAACAAATAAAATATTATTTTGTACATATAATTTGGGCAATTAGTATTCATGTTTGGTTCAAGCATTTATGTGAACTTGTACCTCATTTTTAACTATCTTCCCATCCAATTTTCATCTTCTGCATAACACTTAATGGTGGTCAAACTTCTATCTCTTATAAATTATTTTGAAAGTTATGGTCAAAATACCCAAATATTGTATATAATTCCATTGGTCCAAATTTCACTTGTTATTTAATTTCTTTCCAATTGTAAGAATATTTTTATCTCATTCTTTGCATCTGTTGAAAAAAATAAAAGGATCGGATCATGGGTCAAAATTTACTTTAAATAAACAGCACAAATAAAAAAATCACGATCTGGTTGAGTTGTAATGACTATGGTTCTTGAAAACTTGAGCACTAGCTATATCAAGTTTGGTTAGAAATATCAAGTAGAAAAATACTCGACATACTCTCTGAAATTTGAGTTTAAAATATTTAAAACATGTTTGAATCAAAACAATAAAGAAATACTCATATATTTGCTTCTGAAAGTTCGAAGCCACTTCTGTTAGAGTAGATGCCTAACTAGCCAACTTGTGGCGTGTGGGTTTTATTGACTCTTGTATATGACAATCTTTATATATGTTATTCGCATTTCTTTATGGCATTCTTTATTTTCATTATGTTATATGATAAAAAATAAAAGGATCGGATCATGGGTCAAAATTCACTTTAAATAAATAGCACAAATAAAAAAAAATCACGATCTGGTTGAGTTGTAATGACTATGGTTCTTGAAAACTTGAGCACTAGCTATATCAAGTTTGGTTAGAAATATCAAGTAGAAAAATACTCGACATACTCTCTGAAATTTGAGTTTAAAATATTTAAAGCATGTTCGAATCAAAACAATAAAGAAATACTCATATATTTGCTTCTGAAAGTTCGAAGCCACTTCTTCCAAACTTAAAGGCTCCACTAGAAGACTTTGCTTTATACAACAGCTTGTATAAACCCACCTCAGTTGGGAATTATCACATTGCCCAAATGAGACTCCTAAACTCCATGATTCATATGTTTAACATCTCTATGCTAAGACTACAAACACCAAGTTTAACGTTTTTGTGCAAAGACAATATTTGTTAATATTATTCACTCATCTAATCTGCTTCAACTCAACTCTCATATATGTGACTGAATATGTGGGCGAGAGAATTATTCTGCTATAATGTATTCTCTCATGTATCTTCACACACCTATCTAATGATCTTCGATCCATTTTGGCGATGTTTCTGAGACTCGTATATTGTTGTTTAGCTCTATTCCCCTTTTCTCCTTTGAATTTGCTTCAATTCAATTGTATATATAGCATCTATTCTGGTATGAACATTGGATACAAGTTTCTAGCCGTTTCAAAAGTCTACTGCAATGTTCTGAGTCTATATATTTATCGTTCCCTCTTCGTACAAGTTTAGTTGAGGCTATTAATGATATTTAACCACTCTAAACTGATATTTTTCGTACTGAGTAAATCAGATTGAACTGCTTGTGTTCTATATTGAGTTATCCTTGCTCAAATTGATTTGTCGTTCTGATTTGATAGTCTATGCTGATCTGATTTGAACTCCGTTCTGATTCTGTTTAGTAGGTTCTGTTCTATACTGTGTTATGATCTTTATCTGAACTAATCTAAATGCGAAGCTTCAATCTGATATGTTCACTGAACTATTCTGTTCTCATCTGTTCTGATCTTAATTGTTCTGCTCCCATTCTTGTTGGATCTACAAACAGATCTGATCTTAATTTGATGAACACAAAACTTATTTTATGTTTCTAACAGTTTACTTGAGCGTGAAGGCCAAGATGGAATCAGATCATAACAGAGTCTAGCAGATCAGCTGGTTGAGAATAACAGTGGATCAGCTCAGAGTTGAGATCAGATCAGTTTAGAGTATTTCAGTTCAGATGAGAACAAAAGCAGCGAGCAGCATAGAATATATTCAGATGAATCGGTTTAGATCAGATTATAAGTGCACCTCAGATCAGTAAAATGGATCAGCTCAGAATAGATAGATTAGATCGTAACAGGACAGTTGAAGAGTAGAGCGTATCAGGTATGGAGAACACCTCAAACAAGTTATCAGATTAGATCAATATAGATCACATTAGAAGCGCAAATCAGATCAGTTGAATAGAACATTTGAGATCAAACATTTGAGAAGGGCAGATAAAAATAATTCAGAATAGAGATGTTCAGAACAGAACATAGAAGAAACTAACATTATAGAAAAGAGCAGTTCCTATGAACAAGATGAGTGTGTTTCATTGATTAGATTAGGTTGGAACTTCGAATCAGATCAATTCATATAAGAAGAGAAAATCTTATTGAACAAAACGGATCAGAACGGAGTTCAGATAAGATCAGAATAGGCTAACCAGTTCAGAATGGAAAATCAGTTTGAACAATCATTTCATACTGAATACAAAAGGTTCAAAATGATTTGTCCAGTATGAAGAAACGTCAGTTTAGTGCAGACAAAGATAATAAATAGCCTAAACTACTCTTGCACGAAGAAAGGACGACACATACACAAAGTCAAAACATTCATATCAGTACAGAGGCTATATCTACAAGTTGAACTGAAGACGAGAATAGAGACTCAGAAGCTGGGTGATGCACAGAGTTTCCGTTTGGACGAGAGTATAAAAATCAGCTATGCACCAGCAGACGTCGTCGTAATGTCCTATTATGATTGAAGTGTGTAAGAATACAATTGTGAGTATACACTTTTAGAACATTTCTCACACACATTCACTCACAACATATGAAAGCTGAGCGAATCAGATTAGCTGAGTGAATGTCATTCAAATTGAATCAATTATGTCTTGGCATGAATACGTAAAACTTAGTGTCTGTAGTTTTCACACAGAGATGTTAAACAAGTGCAGAGTTGAGTCTAGGAGTCTCAATTTGGGAAGTGTGGTAAGTCCCCTGTGAGGTGAGTTTGTACAATCTGTTGTAAATCAAGGTCTTCTAGTAGAGCCTTCCAGTTTGGAATAAGTGGATACATAGAAGATGTTGCCTTCAAACTTCTATAAAGAAATCCCGCCTCCAATCTGTTTTACAACATATTGTTTACTTCTTTCTGCATACATGCTTTAAACCGATTTTTAAGTTTCAGTTTACAGGGAGTATGTCAGGTATTTTTCGCTTGATATTTCAGACCAGACCCGATATACTCTCGATGCTCAAAACATTTCAAGAACAGAAGCTATTGCAGCTCCGATCTTATTCAGATCGTGGTCTGAATGTGCATGTTGTCTCATTGTTTTTGAATTGCTCTTGTTTTAAATGTGCACTCTCTGCTCCGTGATGTCCCCACATGATGCAATCTGATCTGGTCCATAAAATTTTCAACAATTGATATCTGAGCTTTTGTGATCTGATATCGGACCCGAAAATTCCAACAACTGGTATAAGTGCTTTTGTGATCTGATAGCGGACCTAAAATTTTCAATTGTTAGGTTCTTGCTATGACCTGATTCGCTCTGTTATTCTCAACTGAGCTGATCTGTTTTGCTCTAAGCTGGTCTATCTAAATTTCTGATCTAATTTGCACTTCTAATCCGATCTGTTCTGAACTGTTCTTCTCAATTGAGCTCAGTTCTTCATTTGTAATGTTCAGTCGATCTGATCTAAGCTCTATTCTGCTCTATTCAGCTTGATCTGCGTACTCAAGCAAAGTCATTAGAAACATAACAACAATGTTTGTGTTCATCAAAATTACGATTAATCTTTTTTCAGATCCAACAACACCAATATTGTAGCTTTTGAAATAAGTTTTCTACAGATCAAGAATCATCCCATTCTCAATTCCAAAGCCAAACTTATTCTTGATTTATTAAATGTATAAAATAGCAAAAAAATTACAATTATAATGACTCATATTTCTAAACTTATTTTTAAACAATTTATAAGTTTATATATTTAAATTTAAAATATAAAAATATCATATAAACATTACATAGATATAAAAAATTTTATAGTTATCATTGGATCTTGAATAAACAGGTTTATCATTATATCTGTTGAGAAACATACTGCATAGTGATATATGGATTATAATACTTGTCTTTAAGGGATTTATTACCGTGATTCATGTATTTTTTACTCTTTTGAGACGATGAAATACATTTGTGACAAGTGAGAAACTATTGAAATTCTATTCACATAAAAAATTTATTATTTTCATTTAAGTGGTACGTAAAAATTTTGATTAAGATTTGACATTCACAATCTTTTTATCTTTATTTGGCATGCCAAATAGTGAAAGATTTAGACGTACATAATCTATCAATACTATAAATCAATCACAATAATGAATATGAATTTTGTTGAGATAGATTTGTCGATGTCATGAATCATATATAAATAATGGCTCTATGGTCCCTAAGCGCACACTCTCAAATGTATTCACATCATCTATTATGAGGTCTGAAGTGCTTAGAAGTCTCTGATGTAAATTAAGTTCGTTTCTCGTTTAAGTGTTGTTTAAAGTTCCGCATCATATTTAATGGTTGGAGATAATTCTTGATTCGTTTTTCACGTTCAGTATCATGTTATTTAATTAAACATGATTTAAATCCTTTCAAAAACAACATCACATTCAACATTAATTGAGAGAATGAAAACATTCATAAAAAGTGAAATGCACAAAACACAAAAACCATCTATTTGCCCAAGATAACGCATGGCCATGGAAAAAAGAGGCAAATTTTAGAAGGTAATTGTGAGAACCCGAAAACAAAGTATCATCATATATGTCTATGCAAGCATTCAATCCTTTGTAACCTACATTTTTAAAATTGTAACAGCCTAGATTATACAGCATGCATTGAGACTCAATATGGTATCAAATACAACTTTATATAAATTCAAATTTTGAAGGATCAATCACCAATTTGTAACAACCATTTTGACCACATTATATCCTCCATTATTCACATTTTATGACCATTATGACCATAAAAATATGGTCATTAATGCTGGCATTTCACCTCCCCATCATTCACCTATAAATACCTTGTCTTTGCATAAGAGGATACACATCCACACACTCATACATTCTGATATTTCGAGTTGATAGAGCTGCTAGTTTCGAGTGCAAGTTCTTCCGCAGTGTTGCCTAAGGTTTCGTACAAGGTTTTATCCAAAGATCTCCAAGTTTCGTCCACATTTTGTTCAAGATTTCAAGGTAAGTGGGTTTCCTCTAGTATATTCATTTGAAATAAAATATATGAAGTTCATACCATGTCCTATTTTTTTTTTGAATCATCGTTCGAGCATTTGTTTCGTGTCAAGTTCATGTTATGATTCATGCTCTGTTTCTAGCACTGTTACTACTGTCGTGATATGGGTCTATAGAATTCTGCACTCTGAATCATATGATATGATTAAGGTCTCGTCCCCTTAGAGGAGTAAAAATTAGGGACTGATCAGTAACTATAGAAACGAAGTATATGTTAGTGCTACTTGTTCTCTGTTATCTGTTCATGATACCTTTCAAATTCAGTATATATCTATGTATGAAGTTGTTATGCTCGAATGATTCCCCCACTTGTTGAGTGTTTCTCCAAACACTCACCCCTAGTTTTTCCACACAGATAAGAATGAAGAGCAGATCGAAAAAGAGGAGCAAGACATGTCTTGGGGCTGGTGAAGACGTCCTTAAATTCTATTATTTTGCTACCGCAATTATGTTATTCAAAGTTGTAAAGACGATCAGTTTTGATTATGTAATAGATTGATTTTGTCTATATTACGAGGCTTGATGTTTTATAATTTATGACTATTAAACATCGTCGATATCATGTGTCTCGATCTCGGGCCGTGACATTGTAGTGGTATCAGAGCTAGCCAGATTCATAATCCGGCTGGAAGCCCACAAGTGTAGAAGTTCTTTTGCTTGGGACCCGTGCCCGCAATGGGCGAATGAGTAAAACTCACCCCTCTGTCGTGACGCTACCCATTTTGGCCAGATTCCTTAGTTTATGCCTCCAAAATCACGTTTTTGCTATTTCTGGAAAGCTTCATAACTCTCGTAGAGAACTCTGATTCCAATTCTATCTCGACTGCTTACTCTATCAGCTCACATACACTTCCTAGTGTATGAGAGAACATTTGAGAGAGTGAGCTTACACTGTAATATTTCTCACACACAGATTCACTCACATATGAGAGTCCGTGAGATTAATAAGAATAGATGAGTGAATCAACCCAAATAAACACTGAATCTATGTAGTCTTTGAACAGAGAAATTAAGCAAGTTCTTGTTGATGGAGTCACACAGTCTGCCAGCTGTTGTGCAGTCTAGTCTAGGAGTTCAGCTTTAGGCAGTGGGTAAGTCCCAACTGAGTGGATCTGTACACGTAGTGTAAGATCAAAATCTTCTAGTGGAGCCTTACAAATTAGGAAGAAGGGGAGACGTGGGAGCGAGGCTCCAAACTTCCATGAACAAATCCAGTATACTGTTTTTACAGCTTTTCGCATACATTTGCATCACATATTTTAAAACCTACAACTTTCGATTTTAAATCTTAGAGAATACATTTTGATGTTTTTCGCTTGATTTTTATACCTAATCTGATGTATTTCTCGGTGGTCAATAATTTCAAAAACTAGAGTTATTGCAGCTTGCCCCCGTTTTCATTTCTTCTCAGTTCAGATCGCGATCAATCTGTTTCTCCGTACTATAACGCGAGATCTATTTTTCGATCCTATCAAAGAGATTGCATCTTGGAACCACATAGCCAGAAGCCCATGGCTGTTTTATGATCTATAACTAACTTATAACTACCGATTCACATCAACTTATAAAATTTGTAAAATACTAAAATATTTTATTAGTTTTATCTGCACTTTTGAGTTTTAACATATTAATTCGTCATATTTATTTTCATAAAACCATATTATCAAATCTCAGAAAAACTAACATATTACGAAAGGTACAAAAAAAATTTAGAATAATTTAACACAATAAAACTTTTACTTATATATATATGCATCATGCGTGAAGAGAGGACAGCAAATCAAGTATGAAATACCCTAAATGATGCTATACTGACATTCTAGCTAAACTTAACGAGTAAATACGAACGAGAAGCACCCTATAAGTGTAGAAACAAGAAGAAACAATGTACTATTCAAATATTTTGAATAACATATCTTCAATGTTCAATGTTTTCACTACAAAAAGTGAAGGTTGACTTTTCTGTTGGATCGTTACAGGGAACCTGGAGAGGCTCCAAGGAATCTACAATGTCTCGCATCAGAGGCCTCGCTTTCGGATTCCGATTCAGGCAATGATAAGCAAGCATGGCTGCTTTATGGACACCCTTTGTGAGATAATCTCCTTCCATCCTTGGATCAACAATGTTGAGAACTTTTTTCTTTTCTCTGAGAACCGGGAGAGCCCAATCGGTCAGGTTTTGCTCGCGGGCTGGTCTTGATTTATCCAAAGACTTTCTACCGGTGAGAAGCTCGAGTAGAACGACTCCAAAGCTATATACATCACTTCTAGAAGATAAATGGCCTGTTATGCATCAAGATATCAATAAAGTAGATCTTTGAGAGGAGCAAAATAGATTGAATGCTCTTGTATGAGGCCATAGGCTCTAGAAGAGAGCTCAAACCTAACATATTAGGGGTATTAAGTGAGAGGTTACTATCCACCTCTTAACATGCATGCAATCCCACTCTTGATGAACTTCATTCACCTACCAGCGTTTGATGCACGCATCTTAATACGCAATATAATATTTGCCCCAGTGATAGACCATTTCCTAGGTTGCTGCCGGTTCTTCCGATTTTGGTAAGACCCTCGAAAGATTACGGTGAGTAGGCATATGAGCCTCTTAAACACAAAGTTCGTTGCTAACTACTCTTTATCCTTGAGGTATCATAAGACATTATAAACTTATTGGCCTCTTACAGTCATATAATTATCATCTAAAATCACACACCTGTCATTATATATTCTGGTGCAGCATATCCATAAGTCCCCATTATGCGAGTTGAAACGTGAGATTCGTCCCCAACTGGTCCATCTTTTGCCAGACCAAAATCAGAGAGTTTCGCATTGTAGTCCTGAGTTAAGTTCACCATAAATTTCACATGTGCATTCACATAAACCAATTGGATGAATTGGTAATAATGATTGAATATGAAAGCACAGCATGCGCCAATACAATTTAAATAGTCATTCGATATCATTAAAAGGGGCATTCAATAACTAACCATGTCCATTAAAATGTTAGAAGTCTTAAAATCACGGTAGATCACAGGTTTCTCCGCTTCATGCAGAAAAGCAAGGCCCTTCGCAGCACCGAATGCTATCTTCATTCTAGTGGACCATGGAAGAGGAAGCAACACTCCTGGGGCAAGTATACACATCTTCATGTTAGTCATAACCAAAAAGAGTATACAAACCATGGGGTGCTAATTAGTATCAGGAAAGCATGAATGCTGCACGATTCAGAAAATGTTATTCCCTTCTAACAAGAGTAAAACGCAACACAAATTCTCGTATGCTCCTGAGTCTACCTCACAGGGCTTCTTACTTTTAAGTAAACAGTAGTACTTTTTTTGCATGCAATTCAAATACTGATGCCTACAAAGCAAGTTAGTCCAAATCTACTAGCAAAGCAATAGTTGTATTGTGTTCTGTTACGAGAAAACCAATAGAAAAGTTTAGTAATTCAAACTAAATGCATCCGGGCTGATGGTATCGTGATGCTGTTGATAAGAAACTTCTGTTCATATAAATGCATCTGTGCCATGGAGATCAGAAAAGTAGTAGACAAATCGTATCAAGAAACAAGAAACTGTTGGCTTATCCAATACATGAAATAAGGCCATTTACCAACAGCACACATCACAAGGACACTTCGACATTACGAATACCAGTAAAAAATCAGTTCTGAACCATGTGTTTGCACATTGGCGCATGCACATGTGAATGGACAATTGGATGGTGAGAAATATCTACTTACTTGAAAAGAGATGGTTTTCTACACTGCCCCGAGCCATGTACTCGTATACTAGAACCCGGTGCTCGTCTTCGCAGCAATATCCAACTAACTTCACCAAATTCGGATGAGAAAGCTGCCCCAAAAATATTACCTCTGCCTACAAAACACCACAAATAAAAGTCCAGGCGATGGAATTAATAAAGACATTGAACGACGTGGTAATTAAACATTTGCTAACCAGCCATTCCCTATGCCCCTGATGGCTGTTATCTCCATCATGAATCTTAACAGCAACAGTGCTAGGCTCGAGTCCTTCTCGTAAATCCTCCGAAATATACCCTTTGTACACACTCCCAAATCCTCCTCTACCCAACATATAATCATGTCTAAAATTTCCAGTAATGGCCTTTAGCTCATTGAAAGTGAACGCGATGAGTGGCTTGGCCGACACACATCGACGCAGGTCTTCGACTTCTTCAGGATTCGATGGTAGCTTACTGTCATCTTTTCTCACCTTCACCGATGGACTCTGATCCTTTGGAGATTCTGCAATCAAAGTTACGAATATCCGAGAGACGATTGACTGATTTGTCCCAGATCCTTTTTAAAGCAAAACCTACCTAACCAATTCAAAATAACTCCTAAAACATAAAACAGAGGACACAGAACCGGCAAAAGACTAAAAAGACTTGATCTCCGACGTTTCCTGCCTAAACATGAACGAAATATGCATATTCATAACATCAGGAACAAAAAAACCAACTCCAGAATCACCCAAAAAAGAATACTGCCCAAATAAAGTACACGAGATTCACAAGTCCCTGTAGTTAAGCAATGAGCTCAAACAACAATAAGAAAGAACAGAGAAGACAACTGACCTGACTTTGCATTGGACGACACTCTGTTTTCTGAGGGCTCCCACCCACACCAACAATTCCCCATTATATTAAACACAAAACAAACAGCCAAAAAACCCCAAAACCCCACCTCCTTAAAGTTCATCCCACATCCCACTACACCAGTTTCATCGAAAAATCTTCCCAGATAAACAAGTTACCCAAGAGTTCAGAGTAAAGGAAAACGAAACGCTGTCAGTAGTGGCGCAATGATTGGATAGAGAGTAGTGCGTAGAGTTGCTATATTAATCTGATTAGTGCGCCAACGAAAGCAAAGCGCACTAAAAGTTCTAGCCAATCTTCTTCCATCATCCTTCTCCTCTGCCCCACTTTTTTGAAAGCGTGCAGACAACCATTTTGACACAAAAAAAGGGGTAAATTGCACGCAACCACAGGTGAAACCTCAAATGAGATAGATCATAGATAAGTAGGCGTTAACACCATGCGCTTTTTTAACGAAAGCTTGTTGAGACGCCATTAAAAAAAATTATATTATATCTCACATTCTCAATCACACTCTCTATAAATTTTAAAATTTAATAAATGGAAATGGATAAATATTGTATTGTGTTTTATGTTTTAATTTTTCTATGTCAGATTGTCGTATTCTATTTTAGTATTTTATTATTTTAGGTATAATTTTGTAAAAACTATTATATTTCAACTGTGAAAACATTTGGTATATGATTTTAGTGACAACTGTTGTATATTTTCAAATATATAAAATATGGATTATGTTATAAATTAGAAGACAAACTAAAAATTAAATAATTATCTTGATAATAAACTTGAATATCTATTTAATTGCTCCAAATAAACTCTTAATTCTATGTTAATAGGAAATTAATATTTCTCTATAATTTCATTAATTTAGAGAGAATTAAAGTGTGAGAGATTTTGTATTTTTTTTTTTTTTTAGTATTTACAATGAAGATTACAAGCTTATTTATAGAAAAATGAAATGATTAAAATAATATCTAATCACTTTTAATATCTAGACATCCAAATTTAACTCTTAATTTTATGTTAATAGAAAATTAATATTTCTCTATAATTTCATTAATTAAGAGAGAATTAAAGTGAGAGAGATTTTGTATTTTTTTTTTTTTAGTATTTACAATGAAGATTACAAGCCTATTTATAGGCAAATAAATGATTAAAATAATACTCACTTGATTGAATGTAACGAATATCAATATCGTTATTCTTCACAAGTTCTTGGGTGAACTCAAAGAATTTAGGGGGATATACTTAGTTCTGTCGCTTTTTATATATCATTCTTTCATTTGAGCAACACATGCAGCATTATCTTCGTGCTGCAGACTTTTTGTCAGATGGTAAACCACTCATGGCTTGTATATGTTCTGTTATGGATTTTATCCATACACATTCACGGCTTGCCTCATGTAGTGCAATAATCTCGGCATGATTTGATGAAGCTGCTACGAGAGTTTGTTTCTGTGAACTCCAAGAAATTGTAGTGCCTCCACGAGTAAATACATATCCAGTTTGAGATTGTGTCTTATGTGGATCAGATAGGTATCCAGTATCAACAAAACCAACAATACTTTTATTGGTATCTTTTGAATATAAAAGTTCCAAATCTGTAGTTCCTCGTAGATAACGGAATAATGCTTAATTCCGTTCCAGTGCCTCTTTGTTGGGCATGAGCTGAATCTTGATAATAAATTTACGGAAAAAGATATATCAGGTCTAGTACAATTTGCAAGATATATAAGAGCACCAATAGCACTTAGATATGGTACTTCTGGACCAAGAATAACTACATTTTCTTCACATGGACGGAACGAATCCTTTTCAATGTTCAATGATCAAACGACCATTGGAGTAATTAAATGATTTGCTTTATCTATATTAAAACGTTTAAGGATATTTTCTGTATAATTTGACTGGTGAACAAATATTCCACCGTCTTTGTAATCAATTTGTAAACCAAGACAATACTTGATTTTTCCAAGGTCCTTCATTTCAAATTTTTTCTTTAAATACATCACAACATCTTGAATTTCCTCATTCGTACCAATGATGTTTAAATCATCAACATATACAGCAATAATTACGCATCCATATGTTGTTTTCTTAATGAAAACACAAGAGCATATTGGATTGTTTACATATCCCTTTTTCATCAAGTGTTCACTCAATCGATTATACCACATCGTACCGGATTGTTTTAACCCATATAATGATCTTTGTAATTTTACAGAATAACATTCTTTGGATTTTGAACTTTGTGCTTCAGGCATCTTAAATCCGTCAGAGATTTTCATATATATATCATCATCAATCGATCCATATAAGTAAGTTGTAACAACATCCATAAGACGTATTTCAAAAATTTCAAACACCACCAAACTAATTAAATACCGAAATACAATTGCATCCATAACTTTAGAATACGTTTATTCGTAATCAATTCCAGGCCTTTGAGAAAAACCTTGTGCAACAAGTCGAGCTTTATATCTCACTATTTCGTTTTTCTCATTTCGTTTTCGAACGAAAACCCATTTGTATCATACGGGTTTTACACCTTCAGGTGTAAGGACTATAGGTCCAAAAACATTACGTTTATTTAGCGAATCTAACTCCACCTGGATGGTGCTTTCCATTTTATCCAATCTTGTCGATTTTTACATTCACCAAAAGATTTTGGTTTATGGTTTCTATTCTCGTTTATGATGTCAAATGCCACATTGTAAGAAAATATATCATCAATTTCTTTCACATCATTTTGGTTCAATATTTCTCCAGTATTAATATAATTGATGGAGATTTAATGATTCTCATCATTTTATGGTTTCAACAGAACATTTTCATCATCATGTTCATCATCATGTGTTTCTCTTGGAACATCATTCACGATTTTATGATCATCATGTTTCTCTATGTCATTTTCTTTCTCTAGGTATTTTTTATCCTTGGAACCGATTGGTCTTCCACGCTTCAGGCGTGTTATGACATCATGAACGTCTTTTTTCTCATTTTATTTCTTCGGAATTTCAATTCGAGCGGGAGCATTTATAGCATGTATATGTGATTTAGTTACTCCTTTTGTGTCTACAAATGCATCTGACATTTGATTTGCTATTCGTTGCAAATGCACAATTTGTTGTACTTCTTCATCACATTGTTTATTTCTAGGATCCAAATATAACAATGATGGTACATACCATGTAATCTCTTTTTCGATATGTTTCTTTTCTCCCCCTAACATTGGGAAGGTATTCTCATCAAAATGACAATCAGCAAAACATCCAAATATTCTGAGATGAGACATATCTGGTTATTTACCAAATGCAAGCTGAATGGTGAGTATTTATGATATGCACTTGGTCTGATGAGAATTAATGCAGCAGCATATAAAATTGCATGTACACATATAGAAATAGGAAGTTTTGTTTTCATAATAAATGGTCTAGCAATCAGTTGTAGACGTTTAATCAATGATTCAGCTAAACCAATTTGTGTATGTACATGAGCAACATGATGCTCAACAGTACTCCCACCTATATGCAATAATCATTGAAAGTTTTGGAAGTAAATTCACCAGCATTATCGAGTCTAATATTCTTGATTGTATAATCAGGAAATTGAACTCGTAATTTTATTATTTGAGCAAGTAATCTTGTAAACGCCACATTCCGAGTTGATAATAAGCATACATGTGACCATCTGCTGGAGGCATCTATCAATACCATAAAGTATCGAAATGGTCCAAATGGTGGATGAATTTACCCACAAATGTCACCCTGAATACGTTCAAGAAACATGGATGATTCAGTTTTTATTTGGTTGGTGACGACCTTATAATAAGTTTCCCAAAAGAACATGCTTTACATTGAAACTTATTATCTTGAAAGATCTTCCTGTCTTTCAATGGATGGCCATGTGTATTTTCTATAATTCTTCACATCATTATTGAACCAGGATGTCCCAATCGATCATGCCAAGTAGTTAATTTTGACGAATTTTGAACTACCATATTTGATTCGATTGGTCCTATATGCGTATAATGCAATCCATTAGGGAGCATTGGTAGTTTTTCAACTACATATTTCTTTCATGGTTTATATGTGGTAAGACACATATATTTCTTATTTCCATGGGAATATATATCACTAAAACTCAACAAATTTCTTTTCGATTTTGGTGAACACAGAGCATCAGTTATCATAAATTTTGTACCATTAAGTAAAAAAATAAGCTTTATCACATCCTTCAATCAAGTCTACAGGACCTGATATCGTATTTACCATTGTTTTTGTTGGTTTATTGCCAAGAAATATCTTTTATCTCGGAGAATAGTATATGTTGTATCACTATCAGGTATGCAAACTTCCATGAGAAATATTTCCTTGTATAGCTTTATTTCTTTATAATTTTAGATTAAACAAGAAAACATAATTTAAGATATACAATTAGAAAACATAAAACATATAATAAATATCATCATGAAAACTATTACATTTAAAAATATATGAAAACTGTTACATATTATATCCCACCATTGAACTGATCATTTTCAGAGAAATCAATGAGAAAATCTGCAGCATCGAAATGAGTCGAATCACTCAAGCGGTCATTGCGTTCAGTGAAATTGGTCTATTTTTCTTTGTCATTCAGTTATTCTTTATAGAGCTTACAAAGATGCTTCGAGGCTCGACAAATACGAGACCAATGCCCTTTAGTGCAACATCTAAAACAAGAACTTTCAAATCTTTTTGAGTGATTTTCATTCATACTCGTGTTCTCATGTTACCTCTTCTGTGGGTGGTTTGTAGCTTCTTTTTTAGAGGGGTTATTAAAGTAACTACCTCTATTGTTTTCAAATCCACGACCGCGTCCATGACCATAGTTATTTCTATGTCCACGTCCACATCCACGACCTCGACCCCAATCTCTGCCACGACCAAAATCTTGTCCATGACTTTGATTTTGGTTTCGTTCATTCTGAATTACGACATTTACTTTAGGAAATGCCGTTGATCAGTAGGTTGAGATTGATGATTTCCCATTAGTAGCTCGTTGTTCTTTTCTGCCACAAGAAGACATGCGATAAGTTCAGAATATCTCGCAAATCCACGCACTCTATATTGTTGTTGTAGAGTTATATTCGATGCGTGGAAAGTGGAAAATATTTTTTCAAGCATTTCCGATTCTGTGACCTCATGTTACAAAATTTCAGTTGCGAGACTATTCGATACATTGCCAAATTATAACCACTGACATTCTTAAATTCTTAGAATCTTAATAAATGTTGGTCCCTGTTTTCAAAAGGAAACTTAGCAGCCACTGATTTAAAATGAGTGTTTAAACTTTTTGCGCTGCTATAAACGAGCTGCAATAGCTCAATGTTCTTGAACATCTAAAATAAACAGAGCACCGGAGACAGATCTGGTATGATTTAAAAATCATGCGAAAAATACCAGAACCGAATCCTAATATTTTAAAACCAACTCAAACATATTAATGTTCCACATAAATCTGTTCGAGACTTACTGTGCTTGTGTGCTGAACTGTATGTGTGAAAACCCGAAAATTCAGCTTCAAAAAAAAAAAATCGCCTGCTGGTCGAAAATCAGCAGGTGGTCGAAATTCAGCAGTAGCGCCTGTTGGTGAAAGCTGATCAGCCGTTGATGGCGCGAGAATGAAACGCCATCGTTTCGTGGAATCAGCAGTTGCGCGTCGAATTGGTTAGCGGGAAGGATGATACGTCATCGTTTTGTGTAGTGACTACGCTCATTCAGACAGTTGGCCATTCGGTGCTGGTCGAAAATCAGCAGGTGGTCGAAATTCAGCAGTAGCGCCTGTTGGTGAAAGCTGATCAGCCGTTGATGGCGCGAGAATGAAACGCCATCGTTTCGTGGAATCAGCAGTTGCGCGTCGAATTGGTTAGCGGGAAGGATGATACGTCATCGTTTTGTGTAGTGACTACGCTCATTCAGCAGTTGGCCATTCGTGATCAACAGACGAAGAAATATCAGCTGGTGCGAGAAGACCAGCTGGAGAGCTAAACAATGATGACATCAGCAGTAACGTCAGCAATCAGCAGGAAGCTACAGCGCCAACCAGCAGTTGGTACTGGAAGTAAGCGATAGCAAAACGATGTCGTTTGAATAAGTCGATACGACAGCGTTTCGCCTTCACGCTAAAAATTCAGCAGATGACTTGTGCGATGAATAAAACCAGCAGATAACTACAGGTATCTCGAATCAGCTGTTGCAAGAGTCCAGCAGGTACATTACTTAAAGATAACCAGCAGGTACTTTTCAATGATATCAAAACGGTGTCGCTTGAATAAGTTGACACGACAACATTTTGACTTAAGGATCAGTCGTTGAGTTTGAAAAGAAGTCAGCTTGGACCAACGAAGAATTCAGCAGTTGAACTTTTAGCAAGGCAAATCCAGCAGATGACGACTTAAGCGACGCAATTTCAGCAGCAACGCAAAATTCAGCAGCGACGCGAATTTCAGCAGCAACGCGAAATTCAACAGCGACGCAGACTTCATCTTCTCCACGAAAAAGTTAGAATTCCTCGACGCGAAGCAAGATTGTTGTACAGAAAGCTTCCTCGTGAAAATTCGAAGAGATCTCTCACGCGTACAAGGCAGATTTCACGCCGTAACCGTAGAATTAAGGGAATTAAGGGCCAATTAAGACTCGGAAATCATGCGCGCGTAACAGTCGACGCAATGACAGGGAATTAAGAGCTTTAATGGCGGACGCTCGACTTTCTCACCTCTGCGCCTATAAATACCAGAGGATGGCCACAG
>KV008357.1:25019-38241 GCA_001598015.1 Dorcoceras hygrometricum
GTACTGAGGCTTGACCTCATATTTGTTTTCCTGCTTTTGTGTTGTTTGGGTCTGTGTTACCCATTTGCAGGAGCGTCAGGTAACCAAGCTGGACAGAGTGGAGGTTCAGCTGGTCGATCCCCGTTTTCTTGAGTCCCAGTCTATTATGATATGTATTGAACCGGGGGATGCCCTGTGTTTTATTGTATTTGGGGATCTGTATTTTGAATTGAATATTGTTGTTACCTGATTGTTGGAGTTTGAATTAACTCTTATTTTGATTATAAATATTTTGAATGATGTTTTAAGTTCAGGCCCAGTTATATTTCGAAAATTTTTAAGCCCGATTTTACGCTTCCGTGATTATGTGCTTAATTGTGCTATTATCTTCGAGTGATTAGCACGGGGCCTGACATTTTTGGTATCAGAGCTTAAATTGGGATAAGCTCGATTTCCTTTGATCACACTCGAGTCTAGGCACAGAGTTTTGATTTGATTTTGATTGGCTTTGTGACTTATGTGATCTTTTATCTGTCTATGTGATATATCTATCTGCTGTGAGATCTTACCTCTAGACTTGTTTAGATGCCGCCGATGAGAGGAAGAGGTAGGGCGACTAGACGTACCGAGGAGGAGTCAAGGGCAGGTAGTGATGATGATGTTCATCAGGTTGAGAATGTTACTAGACAGATAGGCGAGATGGAGTTGGTCCTAGCTAGGTTTCAGCGGACGAACCCTCCGACGTTTTCTGCAGCAGAGGGTGGCACGATGGCTGAGGCTTGGTTAGCTCAGATGGAGGAGTTGTTCGATACTCTGGATTACGTCCCGAGAAAATATTGAAGCTGGCGATGTTGCAGCTGAGAGACAATGCACAGCGCTGGTGGAGAGGTACTTCTCGTATCCTTCGTGATAGTGGGGCTGTGATCACCTGGGAGAGCTTCTGTGAGGCGTTTCAGACAAGAGTATACCTCGGATTCCTTTTTATAACAGCCGGGAGCGGGAGTTTGACAACTTGAAGCAGGGTAGCATGCGAGTGGCTGAGTATGACCGACAGTTTTCTGTGCTTTTGGTTTATGTGCCACACGTTGCCAACCAGGAGAGGACGAAGAGGAACGAATTTCTGAAAGGCTTGAGGCCTGATTTGTACCGGATGGTTTTGTCTGGTTTGCCTGCGACCTATATTGATGCAGTGAACCGAGTGGTGGACATCGAGGAGAGTTTGATGGAGGTTGAGGCTCCGATTCAGCCGACTACTGGACGCACCTATCGGCATCCGACTTCGTAGTGTCATGGAGTTCAGGGGTCCTGTCGTAACTGCGGACAGCCAGGACACTTTGTGAGAGTGTGTCCTTTGTTGAGGGGTCAGACTTCGATTCCTTCACAGTAGGGTTCGGATGGTGGTTCTTCTCAAAGACCGTAGTTTCCTGCCCCTACCCAGAGATCTGGATTCCAACCCCGTGAGCCTTCTATATTTGGAGCACCTTCGAGACCTCCATTCCAGATTCCGCAGCAGGCTCAGGCGAACGCTTTGACGAGAGAGCAGGCTGAGGATGCGCCTGGTATGATGATCGCAGGTACATGCTTTATCTTTGATTATCCTGCGAGAGTTCTATTTGACACTGGTGCATCACACTCTTTTATTTCTGAGTTGTTTGTTTGTGAGTATGGTTTGAGTTCTTCCCCCATTGTGTGATGTTGTTTCCGTGTCTACCCCTGCTGGTGTGAATCTGTGGTCCCGTGAAGTGGTGTTGGATTGTGTGCTTCGATTTGATGAGCACGTTTTGGTGTCCAATCTGATTGTTTTGGGAATGAGAGATTTTGATTGCATCTTGGGGATGGATGTGTTGTCTACTAAAAGGCTATTGTTGATTGTTTTCATGGTGTGGTGAGATTTTGCCCTGACTCGGGTGAGAAGTGGGAGGTCTATGGTGCTGATTCACGCTCGAAGATTCCACTGGTGTCCTCCATGGAGATGTTTAGCCTGCTATCGCTGGATAACGCGGGATTTATGATTTACGCACTGGACGTTTCCCAAGAGTAGCGAATGGAGTTGAGCGATATTCCGATTGTACGAGAGTTTCCCGACGTGTTTCCAGATGAGATTCCTGGATTCCCTCCAAGACGTGAGATCAATTTCAGCATAGAGTTGGTGCCCGGTACCGCCCCGATTTCTAGAGCTCCGTATCGGTTGCGCCCGCAGAGTTGAAAGAGCTGAAGGATCAGTTGAGAGACCTCTTGGAGAAAGGCTTCATCAGACCAAGTATGTCGCCTTGGGGAGCTCCGATCCTTTTTGTGAAGAAGAAGGATGGGTCTATGAGGATGTGCGTGGACTTCCGACAGTTGATTAAAGCGACGGTGAAGAACAAATATCTTTTGCCGAGGATTGATGACTTGTTTGATCAGTTGCAGGGATCGGTCGTTTACTCGAAGATTGATTTGCTCTCTGGTTATTACCAGTTGCGAATTAGGGACGCTGATGTGGCGAAGATAGATTTCCGGACTCGATATGGGCATTATGAGTTTCTGGTCATGCCGTTTGGGTTGACAAATGCCCCAGCTATTTCATGGATTTGATGAATCGCGTCTTTAGTGAGTATATCGATCGGTTCGTGATCGTCTTCATAGATGACATCCTAGTGTACTCGAGGAGCATGAGAGAGCATAAGGAGCATCTCAAATTGGTGTTGCAGAGGTTGAGGGAGACTTCCGACAGTTGATTAAAGCGACGGTGAAGAACAAATATCTTTTGCCGAGGATTGATGACTTGTTTGATCAGTTGCAGGGATCGGTCATTTACTCGAAGATTGATTTGCTCTCTGGTTATTACCAGTTGCGAATTAGGGACGCTGATGTGGCGAAGATAGATTTCCGGACTCGATATGGGCATTATGAGTTTCTGGTCATGCCGTTTGGGTTGACAAATGCCCCAGCTATTTCATGGATTTGATGAATCGCGTCTTTAGTGAGTATATCGATCGGTTCGTGATCGTCTTCATAGATGACATCCTAGTGTACTCGAGGAGCATGAGAGAGCATAAGGAGCATCTCAGATTGGTGTTGCAGAGGTTGAGGGACTCGCAATTGTACGCCAAGTTCAGCAAGTGTGAATTTTGGCTTGATCGGATTATCTTTTTGGGTCATGTGATTTCGGCGCAAGGGATTTCGTTGGATCCGAGTAAGGTTGAAGCAGTTCTTAACTGCGAGAGACCTAGGAACGTTTCAGAGATCCGTAGTTTCTTGGGATTGGCTGGCTATTACAGGCGTTTTATCGAGAAGTTCTCTTCGATAGCCAGGCCACTGACTCAATTGACTCAGAAGGATAAGAAATTTGTTTGGACTGACGAGTGCGAGTTCAGTTTTCTGACGTTGAAGGAGAAGTTGACTACTGCCCCTGTTTTGGCTCTATCTTCTGGATCCGGAGGATTTGTTGTGTGCTCCGACGCTTCTCTCAATGGTTTGGTATGTGTTTTGATGCAGAACGGGTACGTGATTTCTTATGCATCTCGACAGTTGAAGCCTCACGAGACGAGGTACCCTGTTAATGATTTGGAATTGGTTGCGATTGTGAGACCTGGATTTATAATTAAGATTAATTTGTTGGAATTAATCGGTTTTTGGAAGTTTGGTTTGTATTTTCGGGTCGGAAATCACATTTTAAGAAATTCTGGAAGTTTTCGCATTTTTGAGTTTTTGGGGCGAAATCTGTTTTTGGTGAAATCTTGTAGCAGATTTGATGACGTAAGCTTCGCTGGTATGCGTTGCGTTGATGACGTAAGCCTTGCTGTTCAAGAAGTCTGGTCGCTGGTGTTATTTTTCCTTCGTAGCGTGTTTTGTTGGCGCGAGGTTCTTACGATGTCGTTTCATGAGAGATCTGTTTTGCGCTAATGTGTAGAGATCTGGTTCTAGCGTATTTTGTTAAGGCTTGAAACGCTGTCGTTTGGATAAGTAAGAACGGTGTCGTTTTGTTTAGCGCTTGTGGGAGAGATCTGGTATAGCGTTGGCATGAGATCTGCTCGAGAGATCTGTTTTGAGTATTGCGGGTTTATGCGTTGGTTTTTAAACGCCGCCGTTTTAATAAGTTGCTACGTCGTCGTTTTTTAGTATAGCGCTAGCGAGAGATCTGTTCGCGTGAGGATAGATCTGTTCGCGTGAGGAGAGGTCTGTTGTGTGTAGCGCTAATTATTGAAAACAGATGTCAAAGTTGGTCAACTCTCCTGTAGCGTGTTTCTAGCCTTCAGCACTTTTTGACCAGCTTTCTCCGGGGTTTTGTGCGACGTCGTTTTGGGGTCTTGGTTGTGTTTAGCGTGCGTTGGTTGTGAGATCTGTTTTTGTCGGTGCTTGTTTTTAAACAGATCTCTCGCGCGTATATAAGAAGCATGGCTGGGCTTCATTGTTTTCACCAGATCCTATACTTAGCAAATATTTCTCTCGACCTTCGTTCTCTGTTCTCGAACCCTAGAGCACTGTTCACCGTGAGCTTCTCCGGTAATTTCTCGTCGCTTCCGGTCGTCTTTTCTTTCGTGTGAGGTAGCGTTGGAATCCTCTTGGAAAGCTCTTTCGCCCTATACCAGTTTCGGAGGCTATTGTTCGCTGGAGAGAGATTGCGAAACTACTGCTCTCGGCCGTGAGTTGTGTGTGCAGGTAGTTTTCGAGTTTAGCTGTTGAGATCTCGTTTCCTAGATGTGATTTAGCTCCATGTTAAGTTGTATTAGGGTGTTATTTGCTGGTTGAGCGTGGGACTCCCAGCCGTGAGCTTTATGTGTTGGCCATGAGTTTTGGGTTGATGATTCCCTGTATCTTGCGTATGTTTTACAGGTTGGAATCAGAATTCTCAGGCCTTGTATTCGATAATTGTTGCTCAGTGTGAAGGTACGGATTTGAGCTTGATATTGCTGGGAATTGGCGTGAGATGAATGCTAGATGGCTGTGGTGCATTGATGTGGATGTTGCTGTGTGCATACGTGATTTCTGTTGATTATTTAGCTGCCCTGTTATGCATACATGCATTTCCCATATTGCATTCATATTGTTATTGCAGCCATTGTTCGTATATTGTTTTGCTGCTATTGATTTCTTACCAGGATGCGAGGGCGAGCGGCGATACCGCACTCTCATCTCCCTGCTGGGATCGTTAGCCACCATGCGCCGAGTGGTTAACTACCACAGTTCATGGGCGAGGCAACGGCAGGTTGAGTTGTTTGATGCATCTGGTATTCGGGTGTTGTATCACGACGAGTGGCTCATTACCACATTGTGAACACACCCCGTGGCCACTGTTGTTGCAGATTCTTGGAGCTGTGCTTGAGTTCCTTAGCTCCCTTGTTGGTCGAGCCTTCTGTTGTTATCCGGTGTCTCATGCATAGCATCTGCATCTTATCTTATGCATTTTCCTTAGCTGCTTTATTTGCTCTCCGTACTGGGGTTTGACCCCATGTCCCTCTGGGGCTTGGCTTGTTTCCTTGTTTGTGTTGTTTACAGGAAACCCAGGTTTTACAGCTGGTCGTGGCTTTAACCCAGCTGGTGGTGCCCCAGGAGGTGGTTAGCGTGTCCCAGTTGCGTATAGCATATACATATATGTATCATTTAGCCAGGGGGATGCCCTGCGCTTCGTTATTGTATCCCGCAGTTGGAGTCTGATACATGTTGTCGTTGGATGTTGTTATGCTATACTGTTTCTGTTGTGGTTGGATTTTAAACTACTGGGTTCGTATTTTGAGTATTCTTGTATTTTAATTTATATGTTTTAAACCGTCAGGCCTAAACGCGAAAATTTTACCCGCTTTTTGATAAGCTTCCGCATGTGTTTGTATGTTTTACTCTGTTTAGAGCACGAGGCCTGACATTTTTGGTATCAGAGCTTAAGCTGGGATAAGCTCATTTTCTTTGATCACACTCGAGTCTAGGCACAGTGTGGTGTGTTGCATGTGCTTGGTTATGTGATTACGTGCTGCATATTTCTGTGTTATATGCTATCTATGTCGTATCTGTTCTGTTTTGCTTGATCCTGTTGAGTGTTTTCGTAGATGCCGCCTAGACGTCGTGGTAGAGGTAGGGGACAGTTCCAGGAGTCAGGTGGTCAGAATGAGGATCGGTATAGTGCTCGTACTCAGACTCGTGAGAGTAGTGAGGAAGAAGAGGTTGCGGCTACGGCACCTCCGGTAGAGAGGATGGATGTGGTGATCGCTCGGTTTCAGAGGATGAACCCTCCAGTCTTTAACTGTGAGGATTCCAGTGAGGATGCGGACTCGTGGCTCCGGAACGTCATCTTTCTTTTCGACCGATGTCAGTATGATGATGAGCTCCGTCTGAATTTAGTGATTCTTCGGCTTAGGAAGGCCGTAGAGCGCTGGTGTCGAGGCGCTTCTAGTACTCTGGAGGAGACCGGTGTTTGGATCTCTTGGAGCAGTTTTTGCGAGACTTTCCGGCAGGAGTATGTGCCTGAATCTTATGTGAACGCCCGGGAGCGGGAGTTCGACCATCTGGAGCAAGGTTCCATGACTGTTCGGGAGTATGCTAGGAAGTTCTCTTCCCTTTTGGCGTACGTTCCCCATGTTTATGACCGAGAGAGGGCCAAGCGGACTCGATTTCTTGAGGGATTGAATGAAGAGTTGTATCAGATGGTTTTGACTAGTAGGCCCAAGACTTACGCTGAGGCTGTGGACAGTGCCATTGACATTGAGGAAGGTTTGCGTAGTCGTCGTGCTCGCAGATAGCAAGTACCGTAGATTGGTCGTCCTGCTATTCAGGGAGCACAGTCTTCTCAGTCCTCCCAGTCAGCCTATCAGCCCCAGCAAGAGCAGCCACAGGTGGCTCAGCAGTCTGGCCGTCAGAGGTTTCGACCCCGAGGTCAGCATTTTAAGAAGAAGTCGGGTTCTGGCTCTTCTGGTTCTGGCAGTTCGAGTAGCAGTGGATCTCGGACTGAGTTTTGTAGCTTTTGCGGTGGGAAGCATCCTTCCACGTAGTGTGTTGGTGTGCAGGGTTCCTGCAACCTGTGTGGTCAGTACGGGCATTTTGCGAGAGTGTGTCCGTCAGCTGGATCACAACAGACCGCGGCTCAGTCTCAGGGTCGTGGAGGTCAGTCTAGGGGCCGTTCTCAGCAGTTTCAGCAGCCCCGATTGGGTGAGACTCAGTTTAGGCCGTTTCAACAGCCTGGCCCTTCGCGCTTTGGGCAGTCGTCTCAGCCTTTCTTCTCAGGACCCCAGCATGCTCAGGTTAACGCCATTACGAGGGAGCAGGCCAAGGAGACACCGAGCCGGGTGATTGGAGGTACATGTCTGGTCTTTGACTTTCCTGCTCGTGTGTTGTTTGACACCGGTGCATCGCATTCGTTTATTTTTCTGATTCTTTTGTTGTTGAGGATGGTCTATGTACCGTCCCTTTGCGTGATGTTGTTTCTGTTTCTACCCCTGGTGGTGTGAGCCGGTTCTCCCAGGAGGTTTTGTTAGATGGTGTGTTGCGGTTTGGGGAGCATGTCTTGTTAGCGAATTTGATTCGTTTGATGCTTTGGGATTTCGATTGTATAGTGGGGATGGATGTGCTGTCCAACTATAGGGCCTCCGTGGACTGCTTCCATGGGATTGTGCGCTTTAGGCCTTTGTCTGGCGAGAAGTGGGACTTCTACGGCCAGGATTCTAGATCGAAGATCCCGTTGATCTCAGCGATGGAGATGTTTAGCTTGTTGTCTTTGGGGAATGCTGAATTTATGATCTACGCTTTGGATGCTTCTTCTTCTTCCCGTGTTCAGCTCAGTGACGTTCCCGTGGTGCGACACTTCCCCGCGTGTTTTCGGAGGAGATTCCTGGTTTTCCTCCGAGGCGGGAGATCAACTTCAGCATAGAGCTGGTGCCTGGCACAGCTCCGATTTCGCGTGCTCCTTATCGTCTGGCGCCTGCGGAGTTGAGAGAACTCAAGGTGCAGTTAGATGATTTGCTGGAGAAAGGTTTTATTCGTCCTAGTATGTCACCGTGGGGAGCGCCAATCTTGTTTGTAAAGAAGAAGGATGGCTCAATGCGGATGTGCATTGATTTTCGCCAGTTGAATAAAGCCACCGTCAAGAACAAGTACCCATTGCCGAGAATCGATGATCTGTTTGATCAGTTGCAAGGTTCTGCGGTGTATTTAAAGATTGATCTTCGTTCAGGGTACCATCAGCTGAGAGTGAGAGATCAGGATGTCGCGAATACTGCGTTTCGTACGAGGTACGGACATTTGAGTTTTTGGTGATGCCTTTTGGTTTGACCAACGCGCCTGCAGTCTTTATGGATTTGATGAACCGAGTTTTCCGCGAGTTTATCGATCAGTTTGTGATCGTGTTCATCGACGACATCTTAGTCTATTCGAAGACTCCTTTGGAGCACAAGGAGCATTTGCATATTGTCCTTCAGACACTGAGAGACCAGAAGTTGTATGCAAAGTTCTCCAAGTGTGAGTTATGGTTGGATCGCGTTGTATTCTCGGGACATGTGATTTCAGCCGAGGGGATTTCAGTGGATCCTAGCAAGGTTGATGCCGTTCTGAACTGGGAGCGTCCCAGAAATGTTTCCGAGATTCGTAGTTTCTTGGGTCTGGCTGGCTATTATCGTCGCTTCATTGAGGTATTCTCAAGTATAGCAAAGCCGATGACTCAATTAACGCATAAGGACAAGAGGTTTGTTTGGACTGAGCAGTGCGAGAATTCTTTTCAACTGCTCAAGGAAAAGTTGACTACTGCGCCTGTGTTGGCTCTGTCGTCCGATTCAGGTGGTTTTGTTGTTTGTTCTGACGCTTCGCTCAATGGATTGGGTTGTGTGTTGATGCAGAATGGTCGAGTCATTGCGTATGCCTCGTGGCAATTGGAACCGTATGAGACTCGTTACCCCGTCCATGATTTGGAGTTAGCAGCGGTGGTCTTTGCGTTAAAGATCTGGCGTCACTGTATGGCGAGAAGTTTGTGGTGTACTCCGACCACAAGAGTTTGCAGTATCTGTTTTCGCAGCCTGACTTAAACATGAGACAGCGATGGTGGATGGAGCTGCTAAAAGATTTCGATTGTGAGATTAAGTACAAGCCTGGAAAGTCGAACGTAGTGGTCGATGCTTTGAGCAGGAAGGCTAGTGAGATGCTTGCATCGTTGTACATCTCTAAGGATCAGGAGCATCTTAACACTACGGGTTGGAGATTTTATCCGGCTGAGGATTGTGTGGTGGTTTCTTCTTTCCAAGTGGAGCCACAGATTGTTTCTACCATTCGAGCAGCTCAAAGGACCGATCCGTCTATCCACGAGTTGAAGTTGAAGGTCAGGGCTGGCGAGCTTGAGGACTATTCTGTCTCTTCCGATGGATGTTTGCGTTTCCGAGGCAGGTTGGTTGTGTCCAATTTGATTGATTTGAAGGAGGAGATCCTTCGGGAAGCGCACTGTAGCAGACATAGCGTTCATCCTGGTGCACGGAAAATGTACCATGTTTTGAAGCCGCACTTTTGGTGGGCTGGCATAAAGAGCGACGTTGCTGGTTTTGTTGCTCGTTGTTTGAATTGTCAGATGGTTAAGGCCGAAAGGATGAGACCTGGTGGTCTGTTGCAGAGTTTAGAAGTTCCCCAATGGAATTGGGAGCACATTTCTATGGATTTCGTGACGCATCTGCCTCGTTCCAGCAGAGGATGCGATGCTATTTGGGTGGTTGTAGACCGTCTGTCAAAGTCTGCACATTTTATTCCCTATGGGATGACCTTCTCGTTGAAGAAGATGGCGAAGCTGTACATTGATTTCGTTGTTAGACTGCATGGTGTGCCCGTTTCGATCGTCTTCGACCGAGATCCGAGGTTTACTTCCAGGTTTTGGAAGAGTTTGCAAATTACCAGATTGGCTATGAGCACCGCGTATCACCCCCAGACAGATGGCCAATCTGAGCGAACTATCCAGACGTTAGAGGATATGTTGCGTGCTGTTGTGTTGGATTTCGGAGGTAGCTGGCAAGACGCGTTGTCTTTGGTTGAGTTTTCGTACAATAACAGCTACCAGGTGACAATTGGCATGGCGCCATTTGAGGCTTTGTATGGCAGAAAGTGCAGATCGCCGGTGTGTTGGGAAGAAGTGGGGGAGAAGCAGCTATCTGCCCCTGAATTCGTGCAGTAGATGAAAGATCATGTGGATCTTATTAGACAGCGGATGAAGGCTGCCCAAGATCTCCAAGCCAGTTATGCGAATAAGAGGCGTCTACCTCTTGAGTTTCAGGTTTGTGATCGTGTATTTCTCAAGGTTTCTCCATTTCGCAGTGTGATGCGCTTTGGACACAAGGGAAAGTTAGCCCCTCGTTACGTCCGACCTTATGAGATTGTTGAGAGGATTGGCCCTTTAGCGTATCGACTGTTGTTGCCTCCAGAGTTGTCTTCTCTTCATGATGTCTTTCATGTTTCCATGTTGAGGAAGTATGAGCCAGATCCGTCTAATGTGTTGGGAACTGACGAGGTTGAGCTAGATCAGTCGTTAAGTTATCAAGAATATCCTTTGCAAATCCTTGGCAGAAAAGGGAAACAGTTGAGGAATAAGACCATTCCGTTGGTAATGGTGCAGTGGAGCAAACATGGAAGGGAAGAAGCTACTTGGGAGCTGGAAGAGAATCCGTCTAATGTGTTGGGAACTGACGAGGTTGAGCTAGATCAGTCGTTAAGTTATCAAGAATATCCTTTGCAAATCCTTGGCAGAAAAGGGAAACAGTTGAGGAATAAGACCATTCCGTTGGTAATGGTGCAGTGGAGCAAACATGGAAGGGAAGAAGCTACTTGGGAGCTGGAAGAGAAGATGCAGCGCGAGTGGCCGCATCTGTTTGAGTAGCTGTTGAGCTAAATTTTCCAGTAGTTTGTAGCTTTTAGTTGTATTCCTTCCCTAGTGGTTGTTATTTATTTGCTCAGTTATCTTGAACTCTTGGCCTGTGTTAGGCGAGTTTTGTTTTGTATCTTGCTGTTGTATCTGGTTTCAGAACTGTTGTGTTGATTTCGAGGACGAAATCCTTTTTAGTGGGGGAGAAATGTGAGACCTGGATTTGTAATTAAGATTAATTTGTTGGAATTAATCGGTTTTTGGAAGTTTGGTTTGTATTTTCGGGTCGGAAATAACTTTTTAAGAAATTCTGGAAGTTTTCGCATTTTTGAGTTTTTGGGGAGAAATCTGTTTTTGGTGAAATCTGGTAGCAGATTTGATGACGTAAGCCTTGCTGTTGAAGAAGTCTGGTCGCTGGTGTTATTTTTCCTTTGCAGCGTGTTTTGTTGGCGCAAGGTTCTTACGACGTCGTTGTTGGGGAACAACGGTGTAGGATCCGGATCCCGCCTCCCGGGGCAACAGCGAAAAACAAAATTGCCCGGGAGACGATCAATAAATAAAATTCAAACACAATACGAACCATTCATAGGGTGTGCAAGAACCAGTTGGTCGTGGTTAGCGTACAGTACGGTCCTTTCAATCCATATATCACGATCAGATCAACGACCATTGGTAAATCGAGAGTCGCTAAAGATCCGATAGCTATACATACATCTTGGAGATCGAATAGTGACATCGCGAGTGTAACTAGGTAAACCCATTTATCTAAAACACTTCTAGTACTCTGGCCAGAGATTTATACACTATTATCCCCTCAGATAGCATAGGATATCCACGCATGTCTGCGAGCGGTGAATCCTCGACAACGATGCATCGACTCCTACATGCATCGGGATCTCACCCAATCCCGCCGCCTAATGACCCCAAGTGAGTCAGCAAACGAGTCAAAGTGAGACGCCTATCATGTAGAATCTCAATGACGTTTCGAGTCGTGAGGACTAATCAGTACAACCAAGACCTCGGACTTATCCACTCGACAAATGATAACCACTTGAAAAGTCCGAACGAGGGTAGTTCGATAGATCACCAGGTCACTATCTATCTGCATGCTCAGAAATTCACAATGTTCCCTGCCAATGAAACATGGTACTTCGCATCGCAGATACTAGTCTCGAGCTCGGGCGGCCTTATCCTCATTTTGACGGCCCAATCGACTAGGAACTAATTCAGAATACACAGTGACTATTAGATGTGTTTCATGATAGCAGTCATACCCACTATCACATCTAACATACACTATAGTACATTCTAGGTCTTTACTCAACGCAATTGTTAATCATCATACAACACAATGAAAGTAAAGAATGCCATAAATAAATGCGAATATAATATATAAAGATTGTCATATACAAGAGTCTATAAACCCACACGCCACAAGTTGGCTAGTTGGGCATCTACTCTAACAATCTCCCACTTGCCCTAAAGCCAACTACTCATCAGACGCAGTCCCATTATTTCGCGATGTTTTTCAAACAAGGGTCCTGGCAAGGGCTTCGTAAGTGGACAGCAATGTTGTCTGCACAGGCGACTCTCTCAACTGCTATGTCACCTTTAGCCACAATATCCCGGATTATGTGGTATTTCCTCAGTATGTGTTTGGATCTTTGGTGAGACCTAGGCTCTTTTGCTTGCGCAACGGCACCTTTGTTGTCGCAGTACACCGGGACTGGACCAACTCCATTAGGAATGACGCCCAACTCTTGGACGAAATTCCTTATCCAAACCGCCTCCTTAGCAGCAGCTGATGCTGCGATGTACTCAGCCTCAGTGGTTGAATCCGCAATGGTGTCTTGCTTGGAACTCTTCCAAGAGACAGCACCACCATTGAGCATGAATACAAATCCAGAGGTTGACTTCGAATCATCCACGTCACACTGGAAGCTAGAATCAGTGTAGCCTTCCAGTTTCAGTTCACCACCCCCATAGACCATGAACATATTCTTAGTCCTTCACAAGTACTTAAGAATATCCTTCACAGCCTTCCAATGTAATTGGTCGGGGTTGGCCTGGTAGCGGCTCGTGACACTCAGAGCATATGCGACATCGGTCTAGTGGAGATCATGCCATACATAATACTACCTATTGCCGAGGCATATGGCACACGTGTCATATTCTCTATCTCCTCATCAGTCTTCGGACACATAGACTTAGATAGAGTGACCCCGTGGCACATAGGTAGGTGTCCTCTCTTGGACTCTTCCATAGAGAACCGCTTAAGTATGGTATCGATGTAGGTAGCTTGGGTGAGTCCGAGCATCCGTTTTGATCTATCCCAATAGATCTGTATTCCAAGAATATAGGATGCTTCACCCATGTCCTTCATCGAAAATCTACTAGACAACCTGACTTTAGTTGACTGCAGCATTCCTACATCATTCCCAATGAGTA
>KV008358.1:0-15969 GCA_001598015.1 Dorcoceras hygrometricum
CAAAGGTATGCTGGTTCCAGTTGAATATAAGGAATGAAAATACCAGTTCAGAGATACTTAACTAGATAAGGGCAGTTCACTTGAAAGAACAGGAAAATAGTAATCTAAAGTTGTGAGAACAGATCATAGATTACAGACCATATGAAGTATTGAGTGACCAGCTAGAAGACCAGCTAAGAACACCAACTCAGAGCACATTAACTTTACAAGTGATATGAAGCTGAGAATTTGAGCACACAGGGATTAATAGTCGAATCAGAATAAAACAAAGACAAGAGCAGTAACGTTTCAATCAAGAAGAGAAGTTCAACATTTAGGAACCAGATCGGGAGATCAGCTGAGTAAACGACAACCTAGCAAATTGGATTTTGGAATGTCTGAAGCTACAAACAGTCTGGAACAAGACTGTTAACATCTCTGCAGTGATGTGTAGTCTTTGGAACTACTTTGAGCTAATATCAGATACGCAGATATATGGTACAAATTGAAGACGGCGCAGAGTTGCTAAAAAGGGAAATGCATTTATTGAAGATGTACTTTTATCGTACAGAAATTTAAGACGCCTCAGTAAATTCAATTTGATACACTTAATGTGTCTGCTGGCAAAATTTATTGCCGTTGTATCCAAAGGGTATATATATAGCAGAGAAGAGCAGCTATGAAGGGGTTACGGAGACACACAACGAATCACGAAAACGATTCTCGAAATCACAAGTTAACCAGCTATCACAAGCTTAAGCAGAGTTCATCTTGAACCAGCTTATACAAGTGACACACGCACAGATTGCTTATTTCATCTTCTGTGTTACACACTCTGTAGCATTGAGCATTTTTTGTAAATCATAGACAGAAAGTGTCAAAGTGCTAGAGTAGCACAACCAGCTTAGAGATGATATTGCTGTATTGCAAAACAGATCGCGGGTCTGTGTTTGTTGGTTGCTTGCTAGGAGTTCTCGTGGCTGCTAGTTACGGGAGTGGGTTTGTACAAAGGGTTGTATAAATCAAATCTTCTATTGTAAACCTTCCAATCGAGGAAGAAGGGGAGACGTAGGAGAATTTGCTCCGAACTTTCAGAAACAAATCTCTCGTCCTTACATCTTTTACATTCACGTATTTGATTAAATTGTTCACTGTTTGAATCGTGTTATTTCTGCATAAAAATAATTTTATTACACGAAACCACAGTAGTCACTGAGAACATATTCCTAGCTGGTACCTCAGTTGGAAGTTTGTGTCAAGCTGTAAAATCTTTGAAACGAATATTCAAATCAAAATTAGCAAAGGAGTTTATTCACAAGCCCCCTTGAACTCCCAAAGCGTATTTTCGATCCTAACAAGTGGTATCAGAGCAGGCTTCTCAATGATTGAACAATTTACTAATTCATATTTATTTTAATATGTTGATCTCTCACAATAAAATTCCTATGTTCTCCAAGGAGGAATACGATGTCTGGAAGATCCGGATGCAGGCACACCTAACAGCACAAGATGATGACATGTGGTTCATGGTAACCGACGGACCAATGCGAATATTGAAAATAAACACTGCTGCGGCGATAACTGACAGTGCACCTCAATGATAGAGAAACCCCAGACAGGAGTGGACCTCAGAAGATAAGAAGAAAGAAAATCTGGATAATGTCGCTAAGGACATACTCTACAAGACGCTAGACAACAATATGTTTAGCAAAATCCAGAATTGCACAGCTTTCCTAGTTGTTGTTATTTGCTTGCTCAGTTATCTTGAACTCTTGGCCATGTGTTAGGCGAATTTCTGTTTTGATAACCTGTTGTTGAGTTGTATTTTCAGAATTTTTGTGTGATTTCGAGGACGAAATCATTTTTAGTGGGGCAGAAATGTGAGACCTGAAAATGTGTTAAAGATTAATTGTTGGATTAATCGGTTTTTAAGGAATTCTGGTGGTTCAGATTTCTGTTTGAAGGTTTTGTTTGCATTTTCGGGTCATATTTCACATTTGGAGCAATTCTGGAAATTTTGATATTTTTGAATTAGAAATCTGTGTTGGGTGATCGGGTGAGATCTGAACAGATTTTGTGAGGGATCCGTTCCCATTTTTGAGAAATCTGGACTCTTGGTGTTGCGGCGTGTTTTGTGTTGCATGTGAAATCTGTTTGGCGAGTTTAGCGTGCGAGTGAACAGATTTATTTCAGCGTTCAGCGATTAGCGTGTTTTGTAGCGAGAGAGCATAATACGTCATCGTTTAGGAGAGATCTGATATTTCGATTGCGCTAGGATCTGATTTAGAAATCTTCCCCACGTGTTTTGTGTTTAGCGCAATACGATGTCGTTTAGATAAGTTAACACGGTGTCGTTTGGCTTAGCGTTTGGTTGTGAGATCTGGTTTGCGGGACAATGTATAGCGCTAGTTTTCAGATGTCACCAATACGTCGTTGTTTTGGTTAGCGCTTGATGGAGAGATCTGTTAGCGTGTTGTATTCCAGATGTCTCCAGCCGTTAGCGTTTTGTTTTCTGACTTCTCCTGTGGTGTTGTGCGATGTCGTATTAGCTTTGTAGAGATCTGTTGTAGCGTAACGCTTCGATCAGATTTGCTGACGTGTGCAGAGCGACGTCGTTTCGTTGTTGAGAGCTGTTTAACGCATGCGTTAATTTGTTGAGGAATATGATTTTGTCAGTGGATATTTTTAACAGATTTCATGCGTGTATATATATATTGGTAGCTTTGGCCTTCAATTATATTACCAGATTCCAGCGATTAGCGTGTTTTGTAGCGAGAGAGCATAATACGTCATCGTTTAGGAGAGATCTGATATTTCGATTGCGCTAGGATCTGATTTAGAAATCTTCCCCACGTGTTTTGTGTTTAGCGCAATACGATGTCGTTTAGATAAGTTAATACGGTGTCGTTTGGCTTAGCGTTTGGTTGTGAGATCTGGTGTGCGGGACAATGTATAGCGCTAGTTTTCAGATGTCACCAATACGTCGTTGTTTTGGTTAGCGCTTGATGGAGAGATCTGTTAGCGTGTTGTATTCCAGATGTCTCCAGCCGTTAGCGTTTTGTTTTCTGACTTCTCCTGTGGTGTTGTGCGATTTCGTATTAGCTTTGTAGAGATCTGTTGTAGCGTAACGCTTCGATCAGATTTGTTGACGTGTGCAGAGCGACGTCGTTTCGTTGTTGAGAGCTGTTTAACGCATGCGTTAATTTGTTGAGGAATCTTATTCTGTCGGTGGATATGTTTAACAGATTTCATGCGTGTATATATATATTGGTAGCTTTGGCCTTCAATTATATTACCAGATTCCATACTTAGCGATTTTCCTCCCGACTTTCATTCTTCGCTCAAACCCTCGGGTACTGTTCACCGTGAGTTTCTCCGGCGAATTCCCGTCATTTCCGGCCACCTTTTTGGACGTTTGAGGTAGCGTTGGACTTCTCTTGAGAAGCTCTTTCATTCCATACTACTTTTGGAAGCTGCGATTGGCTGGTTGTGGAACGCGAAGTTGCTGTCGTTTGTGCGTTGTGTAGTTCAGGTAGAACTTCATTCTTTTTACGATGAGATCTTGTTCCTAGCCTTGAATTAAGCTTCCTGTGAAGTTGTATTGGTAGGATTGATTCCTGGTTGAGCTTGACTCCCAGCCGTGAGTTTCTGTAGATGGCCGTGACTTTCTTTGTAATGCCTGAGAGTTTTTTTATACGTTGTTTGCTTCGGCAGGTGTTGGAATTAGATTTCTCGGGCTCTTTGTAGTGGTAATCGTTACATAGAATCAAGGTACGGATCTTGAGCTTGAAATCCAGCCTGGATTAGCGTGAGATTTAATGTGAGAGCTGGTTTGCATTGCTGATTGGAATTGTCGTGTATATTGCTGTGTATTGCTGGCTGTGCAATTATGTTTATGCTAGCTGGTTTCTGTGATTGCATACATGCATGGTTCACGCATATTTCAGATCCCTTGCTTTGTATCTTGTTGTACTGTGTTGTTGTTTCTTACCAGGATGCGAGGGCGAGCGACGATACCGCACTCTCATCTCCCTGCTGGGATCTGTTAGCCTTCATACGCCGAGTGGTTAACTACCACAGTTCATGAGTTGTGCAACGCAGGTTGAGATGTTTGATGCATCTGGTATTCGGGTGTGGTGTCAAGGCGAGTGGCTCATTACCACACTTTGAACACACCCCGTGGCCACCATTCGTTGCAGATTATTGTTGAGATGTGCTTAAGCTTCCTTGGCTCCCTTTTCGGTTGTAGCCTCCAGTTGTTGTCCAGTGTCTCATGCATAGCATCTGCATTTTATCTTATGCTGTTTCTTTAGCTGTTTCAGTTGCTCTCCGTACTGGGGTTTGACCCCATGTCCCTCTGGGGCTTGGTTTGTTTGTTTGCCTGTTGTTGTTCAGGTTTCCTAGGTTATTCAGCTGGTCGTGGTGCTGACCCAGCTAGAGGTGCCCCAGGTGGTGGTTAGAGTATCCCAGTAGCGTATAGCATATATTTATGTATCAGTATTGTTAGCCAGGGGATGCCGTGTGCTTTTGTTGTATCTTGTGATACTCAGTTGTGGTTGTTACCAGGTATTTGATACATGTTTATGTTGTACCGTATGTTGTGGTGGTTTTGTTAAACTGGGATATATATTTTGAGTATTGTCGTATTTTAAATTATATTGTTTTAAACGGTCAGGCCAAAAGCAAAAATTTTACCCGCTTTTTAGTAGCTTCCGCTTGTGTTTATGTGATTTTACTCTGTTGTGAGCACGAGGCCTGACACACTGTATTGCTAGCCGGGTATGAAGAATAATATTTGGAGATTCGTGTCTGAGTGCTTGACTTATCAACAGGTCAAGGCAGAGAACTAGCGACCGGCGGGGTTGTTGCAGCCACTCTATATTCCCGAGTGGAAGTGGGTGCATATCACGATGGATTTTGTGGTTGGGTTATCCAGGAGTCCCAGGGGTTACACGACGATATGGGTGATTGTGGACAGACTCACCAAGTTAGCGCATTTCTTACCCGTGAAAACTACTTTAACCCTAATGCGGTACGTAGAGCTTTATATCAAAGAGATTGTCAGGCTGCATGGCATACCAGTCTCTATAGTGTCGGACATAGACACCAGATTCACATCTGCGTTTTTGAGGAGCTTACATGCCTCTTTGGGGACTAGACTATCGTTCGGCACTGCCTTTCACCGGAAGACAGATGGTCAGTCAGAGAGGGTCATCCATATTCTGTAGGATTTGCTGAGAGCTTGTGTGATAGACTTCCAGGGCACATGGGACTCGAGATTTCCTTTGGTAGAGTTCACGTACAACAACATCTTTCAGGCATCGATTGGAATGGCTCCGCATGAGGCTCAGTACGGGAGGAGATGTCGATCTCCAGTGCACTGGGACGAGGCTGGAGAGAGAGTATTGACTGGACCGGAGTTAGTGCAGCAGACAGCAGATATTGTGACGAAGATTCGGGGTCGGATGATGACAGCCCAGAGTCATCAGAAGAGTTATGCCGACCAGAGACGATGAGATCTGGAGTTAGCTGTTGGAGACCATGTGTTTGTGAGGATCTCACCCATGAAGGGCGTGATGCGCTTTGGCTGGAGGGGCATGCTCAGCCCGAGGTTTATTGGGCCCTTCTAGATTTTGAAGTAGGTTGGTACTCTGGCGTATTGAGTAGCGTTACCACCCAGCCTTTCAGAGATTCATAATGTTTTCCGCATTTCGATGCTGTGAAAGTATGTTCCGAATCCGCTGCACGTGTTGGATTTTGAGCCGCTCCAGTTACAGCCAGACTTATCATTTGAGGAGCGATCAGTACATATTTTATCTCGAGAGGAGCACAGACTGAGAGCGAGGAGTATTCCGATGGTCAAGGTCCGGTGGCAGAATCACTCTGAGGATGAGGCTACCTGGGAGAACGAGGCTGATATGAAGACACGCTACCCGGAGTTATTTGGTACGTACTTAATTTCGGGGATGAAATTCTTATAGGGGGCAGTGAGTTGTAATGCCTAGAAATTCCTGAATACGTAGAAATGAGTGCATGACTAGGGGAAATATATTTTTAGATGATTACATGCCATTTTATGTGATTTATTTATGACTTTATGTTGCATGATATGCATGTTATGTTTTCATCTTGTTTGAGTTGCGGACGCGTGGACGAGACTAGGGACGACCGAGATGAAAATAATTTAAGAATTTTTTTAAGTTCTTAGATTTTTAAGAATAAATTTATTATTTTTAAGTAGCAAGTTTCCAAAATTTGGGGTTTTATTATTATTTTGGATGGGAGCCCGTTTTCGCCTATACATGATGTTTTAATGGATTTCAATATGTTTTAAAATTTGAGAGGTCCTTTATTTCGAAAATTAGAAGTTTTAAAAGCATGGATTAGAGTTTTGATTAACTTGTGAAATTAGTGGAGGGGTAAGCATGTAAAAATCCATTTCTTTTCTTAATTAACTATTACGGATCATTTTTGTCACCCTCACTTTTTCATAACTCAAAAATTATTCAAACCTAGCCTTTTCCATCTTCAAATCAGCCGTCCCCCTCCTCTCCTTCTCACCCCATCCAAAATTTCAAGAAAATTGGTGATTCAAAGGCGGTCCGATCCCGATCTCGTGTCTTCTATGTCGGTAAATCACAGATCTTCATTTTCTCCAAGCCAGACATGTAATATCGATTCCTATTCTCACCATTTAAGTCATAGTAATCTGTTTTTAATGTTCAATACATTTCACAATTGTTTTAGATCCATGCATGACACATGTTTTTCTCACTTGTTTTGAATTGATTCTTGCATTGTTCGTCAAAGGGCTGTTCAAGGGGACTTGGAGGTGGTTCATAGAGGTCCTAGGAGGTTTCATGGTGTTCCATAGATGATGAGACAATGGCTAGATCGACCAACCCAAGGCTGGACGTGGAGCTCGCATGGTGCGTCGTGCATGGGTGAGCAGCCCTCTTCTCGCCTTTTGTGCATGCACTGTAGCTCAAGGTTGGGGCCATGGTTGGTCCCATTGGAACCGGCCGGACCTGGAGGTGGTCCAGCCGGTGGGGCTCCGACCACCGTGGCCGGAGCAGAGAGGACGAGAGGCTTGAAGTGGGTGTCATGCGAAGGGCTGGGCGGCGGCTCATGCGTGGGTTAGGGTTATGTTTTGGGCCGGACGGTTTCAATTGGACCGGTTGGTGTCGAGTCAAAATATTTTAAAGTGGGTTCGAGTTATTTTAATTTTGGACCGGTTATTATAATCTTAAAGTCTAAGGTCCAATTTTATGAGTTTGGTCAAATCTTTTAAATTTAAAATATTTTGGTCGAACTTTTATTGGAATTGCACCTAATCATCTATTTTTAATTTTTAAACTCAAAATTGAGGTTATTGGATTTTTTTAATTTAGTCAAAATTGACCGTAGAATTTTAATTGGTCAAAATTGGTCATTTGAGCTTAAGTTGATCAAAATTGGGTTTAAGGTTTTAACTTTGTCAAAATTGATCCTTGGATGTATTTTAAAGGAACATTGGTCATTGATTTTCAAGTCAAAATTGGCCTCTAAAATTTTAAAGTCAAAATAAGAGTATTTTAGGAATTTTAAAGGTGAAATTCTTATAAGTCATGCTAAGTCAATTTTAATGTTAAGTCTAGAAGTCGCGGGCCAGGTTCCTGAACCAGTCCTTGATCGAAGTAGAAATTGTAGAAGCCTGTGAATGTATATTTAATTATATATGTAGTACTCCAAGCTTTTAAATTGCATGATTTATGAAATGCACGCATCACGAATGTTTTATGAAATGTTAAAGGCATGTTTAAAAGAAAAAATGGAGGGATTGAAGTGACTTGTGGCATGAGATGATGAGCGGATCCGAGATACCGGACCCGATGAACCTCTGTTAATGTATAATGATAGATGATGAATGGATCTAGGAGACTGGGCCCAGTGAACCTCTGTTAATGTATATGATGATGATGTAGGTCGGGTAAAACCGGCCGCCACGTACGTTGGTTTTAGATTGATCAATCAAACATGGTCTACACTTCACGGATACGACTCACACGTTTTTATGTTATGTTATGTCATGCCTTATGTATGATATGTTGTGAAATGTACGAACGAGGTTATAAGATCATGCATGCATTCACGTCTTAATGTTATTTAATTACAAATAGGTGCCTGCATGCGACCTTATTAGTATGTACCATGTTATTTTAAAAGATAGAACATGCCGAGCCTCTAGGCTCACTAGGTTTAAATGGTGCAGGTTATGACCCTGTAGAGTATGTCCCGACTGACGGTGAGGACCTCTGAGCGCCCGCTGTAGCAGTACCCCGTAACCGCATTGATGTTATCTTTGTTATGATACTCTTCTGAGATATTGGTTTTTAATGTGCTCATTTTCAGTACTTTTACTCAGCCTGATGTTTAAACAGTAGGGATGATTTAACGTATCGAAATATTTATTTTATTTACGTTTTAAAGGGTTGGTTTAGGAAATGTTTTAAAAAGGGAACGAGCCATACTTTCTAAGTTCATTTATTCCGCAAACGATTTAAAAAAAATATCTAGAGTCTGGTTCATTTCATGTAGTCAAGCGCATGTAAAGAAACAATCTTAGTGCCTAGACCCGAGTGAAATAGAATCTAAATAGAGCTTATCCCAGTTTAAGCTCTGATACCAAAATGTCAGGCCCGATGCTCAAAATCAAGGATTAAGCACATAATTAACGAAAAAAATGCGGAAGCTTAAAAGAGGGTGAAAATTTTTCTTTGGCCTGGTACAATAGTAGCAAGTTAAAATATTCAATACTAAAAATATAGATAATAGTTATTTTAAAAGAAACTGGTTATAATCACATGCAGAGCTAACATGCTCACCATGCATGCAGAAAGCCAGATAATAAATAACATCCAATATCCCAGTCAACAAAACATGTATATAAAATCCAACAATAACAATGTCAAGTCAAATACAGCAACCGTAACACCTAAATAAGAACTCGGCCCTATATAAACATACACACGCTGCACGCATTTTGTTTAAAAAAGGGAGAGAAAACCTAGCTTACCTATAGCGCCGCCCCTCTTCTTCTCGCCCCATTCAGCTTTTAGTTTAGAGATTTTCGGAGCAAAAAACAGCGGTTTTCCCGGTGTCTTTCATCCCGTCCAGCCTCGTGACACACGTCTGTAAGTTCTCAAGATAAGGTACAAAATCTTCCTTTGAATGAACCTTTCATTCATATTACTGAGTGAGTTTTATTCTGTAAGTCATCGATTTTTGTTGATTTTGATGCTACGATTGAGATTATGTGACATATTTCTTTTTTAAACATGACGAGGCTGCCTAGAAATTTAATTGTGGGAAAGGGTCGATGGTTTGAGTGCGAACGGGATTAAGCTAGGCGATATTTCGGTTTAAAGCAGGGACTAATGGCTGTTTATGTCCAGGAAGAAGGGTTAGAGGTCGGACGTGGGTTGGGCTTTGTCCTAGTCATGTTTCGATCCCTGTTGAGGGCGTGTTCTGGGTTTTGTAAGCTGTTGAGTCGACAGCTGTTTTTCCTCGTTTGAGTACAAGATGTTTCTTCCCTGAGCGTAAGCTGTTTTTTCTTCTCTGAACGTAAGCTGTTTTCCTTCTTTGAGCGTAACGTTTTTCCTTCCCTAAGCGTAAGCTGTTTTTCATTCTTTGAGTGTAAGCTGGTTTTTACTCTTTGAGCATTAAGCTAGTTTTTCCTCTGTTAAGCCGTAAGATATCTTGACCGTCCTAAGCTGAGTTGACCATCCTAAGCTGTGATGACGGTCCTAAGATGCGTTGATCATCCTAAGCTGTGTTGACCATCCTAAGCTGAGTTGAACGTCCTAAGCTGTGTTGAGTGTCCTAAGCTTTGTTGACCGTCCTAAGCTGAGTTGAACCCCATAAGCTGAGTTGACGCCCGTAGGCTGTGTTGACCCCCTTGAGCTGAGTTGACCCCACGAGCTGATTTGATCGTTGTAAGATGAGCAGAGAACCCTAAGCTATTCTGATTTGCGAATTGATCTGTGTATCCTAAACTGATCGAGTGCTCTGAGCTATTTTCAATGCAAGGTCTGACACGAAGCCCCGAGCTAATATGGGTGGTTGAGATGAAAATAGTGCTCTAAGCTGTTTTCAGTGCATGATCTAGGTAGATGTGTTGACCTGAGTAGTGCAAGCTGAGAGGGGAATGCCCAATCTGGCCGTCGAATGAGCAATTTAGGTGTGAACTGGACCGCGTGGTACACTCTGTTCGGGTTACCGTAAGCTGAACACTATGATCTGAGCTGATCAGCATGAGCTGATCTTTGCATTAATATCGGGTTTTGAGTTCTAGGGACAACCCATTGTCAAAGAAAAAATATAAAATGATGATATCAAGATATTTTATGATGTTTCAGCAGCCTTGAGAAATTATTGAGGCATTGAGGAATAAGGTATGAGAAATTAATTTTTGAGGAAAAGAAAAAAAATTCTACTATTGAGGCATATGGTATGAGAAATTAATTTTTGAGTCTAAATGTTGAATTAAAAATGATTTGAATGATGGGATTTGGCTGTGGTGTTTCTAAATTTGATAGATATTGGACCTGGAGACGTTCCGTTTGGCCATATCAACATGACAGATATGGGCCGGAGATGTCCCATTTGCCTATATCAACTTGACTGGTATTGGGCTTCAGATAAGTAATGGAGTACCTTTACACTTGACAGGACTGGGCTCCAGAAAAGTATTGGGTTGCCTTTCCAACCTGGTACCATGATATTATTTAGCTTGATCAGGCGACTTGAGGTTGAGAGACCATGATCGACAAACAAAGTTCACTCGAAAATCTTTTTATTTACGAGTTTATTTCCTATGCTGGAATTTTAAGGAAAATTACTTGAGATGATATTTTTCTTATGCATCTAAAGTTTGAGAATATTATTTGAGTACAATTATTTTAATGCATGTGCTTGTATTACTTAGTAACTGCTATGTTTCATATTGTACTTGTAGAGCCCTTAGGCTCACTATGTTTGATTGGTAGAGATGATGCAGAGACTGAGACCTAGGGACGGGACCTTTGAGCAGTGGCAGTTCAGTTTGGAACCTTCCCAGCGACTTGCATTTTTTCGCTGATGTTAGAGAAAAAATTTATTTATGCATAGGTTTAAGTACATTTTGTGGAGAAACATATTTTTTTAAGTTGAGGTTTTGTAGCACAATTTAAATGATTTATGCTGAATTTATTTCTTCAGTTCTATAACTTTGTTTTATTCCTTTAAATTTACATTACTTTGGTTTTATTGAAGCTTCCAGTTACAAAAAAAATTCTGCCTTAAATTCTAGAAAAAGAAAGAGGAAAAGTTTGAGGGTGTTTCAAGCTGGTATCAGAGCAAGGTTCTGGTTTGGGTTGTGCCTACACCTGGCTGCAGTAAACTCAAGGAGTCACGCCTCGAAGTCTGTGAGTCTTAATGTTTGACTGCCCTAGATGTTAGTTTCTTATACTATGATTTGATGCTTATTGATATTTCGAGATAGTATGCTTACGTTATGAGACCTATATATGTATGCTATTTTATTTGAGGCATGTTGATTTTGCGTAGCGAAATTGGTTGTTATACCCCCAGATTCCTCCCATACGCCAGATCACTCCACCACCACCACCCCTGAGTTCCACAGAGCAGGTCTTGGCGGGACATGCACAGATCTTGAGGCAGAATGCCGGTACCTCGTAGGCAGGGAGGACGGAGCTTCCTTACGAGGAGTTTAGGAAGTTGGGTCCTCCAGAGTTCACGGGCTCCACTGATCCGTTCGTTGCTAAGGAGTGGGTCAGATCTCTAGAGACCATTTTCCGATATATGGGGCTTGCAGATGCTGCCAGAGTTAGTTGTGCTACCAGCTGAAGGAGGATGCTGCTCTTTGGTGGGAAGGAGCAGAAAATACTGTTGATATGGAGTCTCTGGACTGGGCCGGATTCAAGAAGCTCTTCTACGATAAGTATTTCACCCCAGATGTGCAAGAAAAACTGAAGCAGGAGTTCAGGAACCTCTGACAAGGAGACATGACGGTGGCTAAATACGTCAAGAAGTTCGATAGAGGCTACCACCCACCACCACCTATCTAGGCCATAGCAAGCTGAGGGAGCAGGAGCGACCCGTGCATTCTTCAGTGCTTTCCCTCGTGAGGATGATACACAAGCCACTCCACGGAGTACAAATCAAACCAAGCATTAATGAAACGGCTGGGAATGCAACTCAAGGCTCAATATGAATGCATATTATCGATGCCACGACATGTATATATAAGAAATCACACGTCAAATAAACACACGTAGCAGCATAGATTCAACACATAACACATAATCATACTCTACGAAAGTTGTAAATACCAATTGTAATCCGTACCTTTCAGCTCACATCAACAATACCTCAAACTCAGTTCGCGGTTAATAAGATGGAGAAATCTCGGTAGAAACTCCACTGCCAACTAACTGCTCATGGATAAATCACCCGAGTAACGTCCTAATCTACCATCAAGATACAATCTGCTCAAACCTTAAAAGAATTCAGCTCGAGAAAGACTCGTCTGAAAAGAAGTAAGGGTGAACAACACAACTAAATACTCAGGCTAACCAAAATCTGGTGCTATACAAAGTGAAGAACGAATACTAACACTTACAAGTTAATGTTAACTGAAGAGCAAGCCGATCTGAAGGAGCAAACACCAGTACACCTTGACTATCGTCGTGCTTATTTCTCCGGCCAACCACCGGTGTAATGATTGGTAGGGAAAATACGAGTTTGGAAAGAGGATTCCAACGTTACTAACCTTGATCCAAGATGATCCATCTACCATTGGCTATCGGAAAAGATAAGTGTCGGGTGAACAGTGACAAGGGTTTCACAAAAAAGCATCATCTCGGGATCTCAAATATATAAGATATATCTTGTGGTCGAAAAATGGCTAACACTTGGTCAACACTTAGTATATAAACTAAGTTCTCCCGATGTAATCTACACTAAATTTAGATCAGCACGGGCTCCAAGATGACACTCAGCTCGGGACGTACAAGTCTTCTCTAAGCTGACTCCAACTAAGGACATCTAGCACGCTCAACACCACATCAGCTAAGCATCAATAGATCAGCACGGGAACCTCAGATCAGCTTAGCTATACTAACAGCACAAGTCTATCTACTCTCACTCGATCTGCTCCACTCAGCTTAGCACAAACTCATGAGAACAGTATCTCAAGATCAGCTCATACCCGATCTGATCCACCCTAAAACTTATTAATCCAAACCTCACATTTCAAGGATAGAGTGAAATCTGGTCCACAGTCGTCTGATCTCAACCGGGAAAGGCATGGTTCAGTTAAGGTGAGACAAAACAAAAGAAATGTTCAGATGAGATGCTATTTGAATCGTCAAAATATGAAACCAAGGTTCAAAAGATCACGTAGAAATGTAGCATGCACCCTATTGGACATATACCCAGGAATAACTGTAAAATTAATTCAAGTATGGGTCCCAAAAGGGTTAATACAATTTGGACCCAAGTAAATTTGGGTACCAAAAGTTTCTTTTCTGTTTGCAAGTTCGTCGATTCAAGCTCTTGGAGGACTACATGTGGTTTTTGGACAGTAGATGTTCCACACATGACAGGAAACCCAAAGCTGCTCTCAAAGATCAAACATTCCAAAGGAACAAGAATCACTTTCGGTGATAACTCAACAGGTTACACTATGGGCAATGGTAAGATTGTCCACGGTAATATTACCATTAATGATGTGCTCTTAGTTGAGAATCTTTGGTATAATTTGATCAAATTTAGTAAAGTATGTGTTAGTAAATATGTGGTAAATTTTCACAAACACACATGCACATTTCAGAACCCAGCTGGTTTGACTAGTCTAATAGGACATAGATCTGTAAATAAATATAAAGTAAATTAGTCAGATGAGCTGGTACCTGAACCAACATATCTTATTGTCGATTCTTCTAAAGCGTGGTTGTGGCATAAACGCATGAAAACAATAGCCAGTCTGAGTAAGAAATATTTGGTCACTGGTTTGCCAAAATTTGATTTTAAAAAGATACAATTTGCAATATCAGCTTGGAAAGCAAGTCCGTTCTACTTTTAAAAATAAGGGTTGTAATTCCTCTTCCCGTAGCTTAGAGCTGTTGCACATGGATCTTTTTAGTCACATACAAGTAATGTGTCAGGCCTCGTGCTCTAAACAGAGTAAAATCATACAAACACATGCGGAAGCTATCAAAAAACGGGTAAAATTTTTGCTTTTGGCCTGACTGTTTAAAACGATATAATTTAAAATAAAGCGATACTTAAAATATATCCCAGTTTATAAAAACAACCAACAGTATAGCATACACCAATCAAAACATGTATCAGACTCCAACTACTGGATACAATAACGAAGCACAGGGCATCCCCCTGGCTAACTGATACATATAAATATAAATATGCTATACGCAACTGGGACACGCTAACCACCTCCTGGGGCACCAACAGCTGGGTTAAAACCACGACCAGCTGTAAAACCTGGGTTTCCCGAACACAACACAAACAAGGAAACAAACCAAGCCCCAGAGGGACATGGGGTCAAACCGCAGTACGGAGAGCAACAGATATAGCTAAAAGAATGCATAAGATAAAATGAAGATGCTATGCATGAGACACCGGATAACAACGGAAGGCTCGACCAACAAGGGAGCTAAGGAACTCAAGCACAGCTCCAAGAATCTGCAACAACAGTGGCCACGGGGTGTGTTCACAGTGTGGTAATGAGCCACTCGCCGTGACACAACACCCAAATACCAGATGCATCAAACAACTCAACCTGCCGTTGCCTCGCCCATGAACTGTGGTAGTTAATCACTCGGCGCATGGCGGCTAACGATCCCAGCAGGGAGATGAGAGTGCGGTATTGCCGCTCGCCCTCGCATCTTGGTAAGAATCAACAAAAGCAATACAAGATACAAGGCTGCAAAATACGATACACAAGGGATATGAAATATGCATGAACAAATGCGTGTATGCAATTCAAATGAAACAGCTAGCATAAACACCAATGGTAAGCAAGAAATACACAGATAGGTTCACCGAAACATCCAAACAGCCACGCATAATATCTCACGCCAATTCCAAGCTACATCAAGCTAAGATCCGTACCTTATACTTTTGTGCAACAATTACTACCAAATAGGCCCGAGAGATCTGGATAGAAACCTGCTAAATACATAACACACAGATCTCAAAAGCTGCACAGAAACACAGGGCCAATTACAGAAGCTCACGGCTGGGAGCCACGCTCAACCAACTCAATGACTACAAAAACAACTTACTGGAAGCTTAAACCAAGGCTAGGAACAAGATCTCATCACAAAGGAACGATGTTCTACCTGCACTACAAAACGCACAATTGGGCAGCAAATTCGCGTTCCTCAACTAGCCAACCACAGCCTCCAAAAGTGATATGGAATGATAGAGCTTCGCAAGAGGAGTCCAACGCTAACTCGAACGTATCAAACAATGGCCGGAAACGAAGGGAATTGCCGGAGAAAAGCTACTGTGAACAGTAACCTAGGTTTCGAAGCGAAGAACACAATCGAGGAAAATATTCTATGTATGAAATCTGGTGCTCGAAATCAAGACCAAGTCTTCCTTAAATACATCTCGCAAAAGCTGGTTAAATTATCCACCGACATAACTAGCAGGCACCAACAAAACAGCAGATGCAAAGAACCAACTGCTGAATTCTCAACCCACGCTAAACAAAACGACGTCGTAGAACACTACCTACGACTGGTTCTCAACCAAAAGCTGGACAACCAGACGACTGGTTTAAACATCACGGGAATTCTCCAAAAGCTGGTACCAGCCGCAACATATAAAATGCAGCGTTGCAACTAATCAAAATGGCGTCGCACAACTGACGTTATCCAGTCGCTAGCTCTCGCGCAATACCAGCTGCAAGCTACAGTAACC
>KV008361.1:3910-22409 GCA_001598015.1 Dorcoceras hygrometricum
CATTTGAATTGAGCTCAGCAGTTGACATCCAGCTTTGATAACTCTTCGTAAATTGTCAACTGCTTCGCTGCTGGTTCATCACTACGACTGGATATCTTGCGTCTGTTTGCCACGCTTCGCTACTTCTTCTTTTCTTGCGTCTGGGAATCCAAGTCTACTGGATATACAATAACACTGAAGCTCGCGACTGGATCCACTGTAGCTTGCGACTGGATATATAGCAACAGCTGGTTCATTGTAGCTCATGACTGGATGCTGCTGTTGCTTGCGTCTGGTTGTCCAGCTGGTATAAAACATATGCTTCCAGCTGGTATCTTGCGACTGAATATTAACGCAAAGAGCATCTGCTGAATCTTTAGCGCAAGAGCAAAACGCTGTCGTATCAACTTATGTAAACGACATCGTTTTGCTGTCACTATCTCCAAATAGCATCTGCTGGTGAACAGTAGCTTGTGACTGGATTTCCTTCTCTACGACGTCGCTTCTCTCTTGCGTCTGGATGCACAAGCTACCTGCTGATTCTTGCGACTGATCTTTCAAACAATCTGCTGAATATGATGACGTCACCGATGACGTCATCAACGCTAATCCATCTGCTTATTCTTCAGCACGACGTCGCTTCATCTCTTTCGCTTCTCTTCATCTTCTGATAGCCAACTGCTGATTGTGATGACATCAAGGCTGATGTCATCACAGCTGATTCCATATCTTGTGCATCTTCTCAACTGCTGATATCTCTTCATCTGCTGATCACTGTAGCTCCCTGCTGAATGATGACGTCACTGCTGATGTCATCTACACTTAGCGCTCCAGCTGATTTCTTCATCGCTCCAGCTCCAGCTTGCGATTCTTCTTCTTCTTGAATAGCGACTGTTAATAGATTCATCAACAGTACTTATAATCGCGACTGCTAACAGATTCGTCAACAGTACTTTGCGACTGGAATCTTCTTCTTTGATATATTTCTCCAGCACGCTTCTCAACTCATGTACCAGCTGGTTCACTTCGCTCTTTAGCGCTTGCAGCTGGTTGTCATCGTTCCAGCTGGTTCATCATGCTCCAGCTGATTCAACTTGGCCTCCGCCTGATTACGAACAGCTGATTCAACTTTGGACGTCTCCATTGCTAATCCAGCTGCCGATTCCATGAACACCAAACCAACTGCTGATTGTTTATATTGTGAACCATCGGCTGAACAAATATAGCTGCTGTTGATCATCTTCTTCGTTCCTAAAACCTGTACGCTTAAGTGGAATTGTTAGGAACACAATAACAGGTTTTGTGTAATTCAAAACTTAATAAGGATCTGTCAAAACAGATCCATCAGACATCATGGTGAAGTGGTAGCACAGAGGTGTGACATATAGGGATCCCGAGGTAAGGTCGGGTGAACCACACCGTCGCGTACATTGGTTTATAGATTGATCAATCGATTATGGCTCACACTTCATGGATATGACTCGCATGTTCTTTTAAGTTATGTTATGTTTATGCCATGCCTTAATATACATATGTTATACGATGATGTTTTGTATGACCGCATTATGATTCATTGTTTTAAGAGCTTTCACGCACTCATGTCATGAAATTATGTTCCTTTACGTATGTGCCTGCATGTGGTTTTATTATATGTACTTTGTTATTATCGGATAGAGCATACTGGGCCTTTAGGCTCACTAGGTTTAAATGGTGCAGGTGAGCATGATGCTGATTTTATTCCGACCGGCGGTGAGGACCTCTGATGCTCCGCTGCGGCTGTTACCCCATGACCACTCAGTTATTTTATGCCATTGCTTTTAAACATGTTCAGTTTTCCTCAACAGTTTTAAATACTCTGATTTTTATGTTAGCTTGTGCGATGTGGATTGGGGATACTTTGCAGTTAGTTTTAAACGGATGTTGAGATGATATTTTCAAATGCTTTAAGTTATGGTTTTTTTACTTATAGCTTTTATTAAATGTTTATTCCAAATCTGTTTTTCAAAAAAAAAACGTTTTTTTTTTAGAGGTTTAGTGCGTTTCACAGGTAGAACTTCGAATTGTTGTTAAGATCTTACCTCGAACGTTTATTTAAGCTTCCTGTTGAGTTAGATATGTAGGATGATTGCTGGTTTGAGTTGTAGCTCCCAGCCATGTGATTCTGTGTTTAGCGTCCCTTGAGAATTATACCTGTTGCTTCGTTCAGGTTGTGTATCAGATTTCTCGAGACCCCGTTTGTGGGAATTGTGCACAAAATATCGAGGTACGGATTTGAGCTGGTTATAGCTTTGAATTGGCGTGGGATATTATGTGGATTTCTTGGTATGCTTGCTGTGATGTATGTGCTATTCGGCTGTTTGCATACATGCATTAATTCACGCTCATTCAGATCTCTATGGAATTGTGCTTTGTTGTTGCTGTTCTGTTCTTACCAGGATGCGAGGGCGAGCGGCAATACCGCACTCTCATCTCCCTGCTGGGATTTGTTAGACACCATGCACCGAGTGGTTAACTACCACAGTTCATGGGTTGGCAGCCACCATGCGCCGAGTGGTTAACTACCACAGTTCATGGGTTGGGAAATGGAAGGTTGAGTTTTTTGATGCATCTGGTAATTAGTTGTGGCCACTTTCCTTGCAGATTCTATTGAGCTTTGCTTGAGTTCCTTGGATCCCTTCTTCGGTTGAAGCCTTCAGCTGTTGTTCTGTGTCTCATGCATAGCATCTGCATTTTATCTTATGCTGTTTTCTTTAGCTGTTTCAGTTGCTCTCCGTACTGGGGTTTGACCCCAATGTCCCTCTGGGGCTTGGTTTGTTTTGTTTGCCTGTTGTTGTTCAGGTTTCCCAGGTTACTCAGCTGGTCGTGGAGTTGGCCCGGCTGGAGGTGTCCCTGGAGGTGGTTAGAGTGTCCCAGTTATTTATAGTATCTATATGCACTGGTATCACCGTGGGTGGGATGTCCCGGGTGATGCTTAGCCTTATGTAGTTGGCAGTCTGTCTTTGCTGTATTGTTGTATTTTAATTTATATTTTGAGTATTACACTATTTTAAATTATGTTATCTTTCCGTCAGGCCAAAAGCAAAAATTTTAACCATTTTTTAGTTGCTTCCTCTTGTTTTTGCGTGGTTTATCTCTGATGTGAGCACGAGGCGTGACATTTTTGGTATCAGAGCTTAAGCTGGGATAAACTCGATTTCTTTGATCACAGTTGAGTCTAGGCACAGTGTTGTGTGTTTTTTGTGCTTGACTATGTGATTTATGTGCTGCATATTGTTTGTGTGATATGTGATTTCTATGTTGTACTTGTTCTGTGTTATCTTATCCTATTTAGTGCCTTCGTAGAGATGCTGCCTAGACGTAGGGGTAGAGGTAGAGGGCAGTTTCAGGACGATTCTGGAGGTCAGAACGAGGATCAGCGTAGTTTCCCTTCTCGTGGTCGCGGTAGGCGAGTGGAGAATGAATTTGACGACTTGACAACCCGTGTGGAGAGCATGGAGATTGTGATGGCTAGGTTCCAACGGATGAGTCCCCAGATCTTTAACGGTGACGAGTCTAGCGAGGATGCGGATTTGTGGCTACGACACATCACTGGTTTGTTCGATCGTGTTCAGTATGATGATGTGCTTCGGTTGAGTTTGGCGACCTTCCAGCTGAGGAAGAGTGCGGAGCGTTGGTGGCATGGCTCTTAGAGGACGCTAGAGGAGACAGGTGTGGAGATTACTTGGGACAGTTTCTGCATTTACTTTCGGCAGGAGTACGTCCCGGAGTCGTATGTTAACGCTCGTGAGCGAGAGTTCGATCACTTGGGGCAGGGTTCGATGTTTGTGCGAGAGTATGCCCGTAGGTTTTCTTCTCTGTTGGCGTATGTCCCGCATGGAGCTGTCCAGGAGAGGACCAAGAGGACTAAGTTTCTTGAGGGTTTGAATGAAGAGTTGTATACTTTGGTTTTGTCGAGCAAACCAAAGAGCTATGCAGAGGCTGTGGATAGCGCAATCGATATCGAGGAAGGTCTGCGGAGCCGAAGGTCGCGTGCTAGGCCTCAGGATGCTCAGGGTGGTCGTCCCGCTGTTCAGGGAGCTCAGTCTTCGCAGTCTTCCCAGTCCACCCATCAACCCCAGCAGGAGCCACATCAGCAGTTGGTCCAGCAGTCAGGATGTCAGAGGTTCCGACCTCGTGGTCATCAGTTTAAGAAGAAGTCTGGTTCTGGTTCTTCTGGGTCTGGTAGCTCTAGTAGCAGTGGTTCTAGGGCAGAGTTTTGTGGCTTCTGTGGAGGCAAGCATCCGTAGACTCAGTGTGTTGGCGTGCCGGGCTCGTGTAACCTCTGTGGTCAGTATGGGCACTATGCGAGAGTGTGTCCATCAGCTGGATCACAGCAAGCCGCAGCCCCATCTCAGGGTCGAGGAGGATCGTCTAGGGGTCGTTCCCTTCAGTTTCCGCAGCCTAGGGTTGGAGAGACACAGTTTAGTCCATTCCAGTTTCCTGGTCCGTCACGTTTCGGACAGTCATCTCAGCAGCATTTCTCTGGACCCCAACATGCTCAAGTGAACGCTATTACTAGGGGTCAAGCGGAGGAGATGCCGAGCAGGGTGATTTCAGGTACATGCCTTGTTTTTGATTTTCCTGCACGAGTGTTGTTTGACACTGGCGCATCGCATTCTTTCATTTCTGATGCATTTGTGGTCGAGCATGGTCTGTATTCCACTTCTTTGCGCGATGTTGTGTCTGTTTCTACCCCTGGCGGTGCGAGCTTGTACTCCCAAGAGGTTTTTTTGGATGGCGTTCTCAGGTTTGGTGAGCATGTGTTGATATCGAATTTGATTCGTCTGATGTTGTGGAATTTCGAATGCATAGTAGGAATGGACGTGTTGTCCAATTATAAGGCCTCCGTGGATTTTTCCATGGGATCGTGCGTTTTAGGCCTCAGACCGGCGAGAAATGGAATTTCTACGGTGCTGACTCTCAGTCGAAGATTCCGTTAGTCTCAGCGATGGAGATGTTCAGCTTGTTGTCGGCGGAGAACGTGGGTTTTATGATTTACGCGTTGGATGCATCTTCTTCTTTGCATGTGCAGCTCAGCGACGTTCTTGTGGTGCGTCATTTTCCTGATGTGTTTCCGGAGGAGATTCCTGGTTTTCCTCCGAGGAGGGAGATTGACTTTAGCATTGAGCTGGTGCCTGGCACAGCTCCGATTTCACGTGCACCATATCGTTTAGCGCCTGCTGAGTTGAGAGAGCTCAAGGTGCAACTGGATGATTTGCTGGAGAAAGGTTTTATCAGACCTAGCATGTCGCCGTGGGGAGCGCCTATCTTGTTTGTCAAGAAGAAGGATGGCACAATGAGAATGTGCATTGACTTCCGTCAGCTGAACAAAGTTACTGTTAAGAATAAGTACCCGTTGCCGAGGATCGATGACTTGTTTGACCAGTTGCAAGGCTCTACTGTATATTCAAAGATCGATCTACGTTCAGGGTACCATCAGTTGAGAGTTAGATATCAAGATGTTGTAAAGACTGCTTTTCGTACTAGGTACGGGCACTTTGAGTTTCTGGTAATGCCTTTGGGATTGACCAATGCCCCTACAGTCTTCATGGATTTGATGAACCGAGTCTTCCGAGAGTTTATAGATCGGTTTGTGATAGTGTTTATCGACGACATCTTGGTGTATTCGAAGACTCCTTTGGAGCACAAGGAGCATTTGATAGTTGTCGTTCAGACGTTGAGAGACTCGCAGCTGTATGCCAAGTTCTCTAAGTGCGAGTTCTGGCTGGATCGCGTCGTGTTTCTGGGTCATGTGATTTCAGCGGATGGCATTTCTGTGGATCCCAGTAAGGTTGATGTTGTTTTGAACTGGGAGCGACCTAGGAATGTGTCTGAGGTTCGTAGTTTCTTGGGTCTGACTGGCTATTATCGTCGTTTTATAGAGCGTTTCTCTAGTATAGCTAGGCCGATGACTCAGTTGACTCAGACAAGCGGTTCGTTTGGACTGAGCAATGCGAGAATGCTTTTCAATTGCTCAAGGAGAAGTTGACTACTGCGCCTGTGTTGGCTCTGCCGTCTGGTTCAGGTGGTTATGTCGTTTGTTCTGATGCTTCGCTCAATGGATTGGGTTGTGTGTTGATGCAGCATGGTCGAGTCATTGCGTATGATTCGTGGTAGTTGAAACCGCATGAGACTCGTTATCCAGTTCATGATTTGGAGCTAGCAGCTGTGGTCTTTGCGTTGAAGATTTCGCGCCACTTTCTGTATGGCGAGCAGTTCGTGGTGTACTCGGACCACAAGAGTTTGCAGTATTTGTTTTCGCAGCCTGACTTAAATATGAGACAGCGTAGGTGGATGGAGCTGCTGAAGGATTTTGATTGTGAGATCAAATACCAGCCTGGGAAAGTGAACGTAGTGGCTGATGCGTTGAGCAGGAAGGCTCCGAAAAAGATTCTTGCATCGCTGTATATTTCTAAGGATTGTGAGCATCTTAGCACTACTGGTTGGAGATTTTACCCGGCTGAGGATTATGTTGTGGTTTTTTCTTTCCAAGTTGAGCCACAGATTATTTCGAGCATTAGAGCGGCTCAAAGAACAGATCCTTCCATCCACGAGATGAAGTTGAAGGTCAGGGGTGGACAGCTTGAGGACTATTCCGTTTCGTTTGATGGTTATTTGCGTTTCCGTGGTCGGTTGGTTGTGCCCAATCTGATAGATCTTTGGGAGGAGATCCTTAGAGAAGCGCATTGCAATAGACACAGTGTTCATCCTGGTGCACGGAAAGATGTACCATGCGTTGAATCCGCACATCTGGTGGGCTGGTTTGAAGAGTGACGTTGCTGGTTTTGTCGCTCGTTGCTTGAACTGTCAGATGGTTAAGGCTGAGAGGATGAGATCTGGTGGTCTGTTGCAGAGTTTGGAAGTGCCCCAATGGAATTGGGAGCACATAGCGATGGATTTTGTGACGCATTTGCCTTGTTCCAGCAGAGGTTGCGATGCTTTTGGGTCGTAATCGACAGATTGTTGAAGTCTGCGCACTTCATTCCCTATGGTATGATGTTTTCGTTGAAGAAAATGGCAAAACTGTACGTCGATTTTGTGGTTAGATTGCACGGTGTGCCTGTTTCGATCGTGTCTGACCGAGATCCAAGGTTTACTTACAGGTTTTGGAAGAGTTTGCAAGAAACTTTGGGTACCAGATTGGCTATGAGTACAGCGTATCACCCCCAGACAGATGGCCAATCTGAGAGAACTATCCAGACGTTGGAGGATATGTTGAGAGCTGTTGTGATGGATTTTGGTGGTAGCTGGAAAGACGCGTTGTCTTTAGTTGAGTTTTCCTACAATAACAACTATCAAGTGACGATTGGCATGGCACCATTTGAGGCTTTGTATGGTAGAAAGTGCAGATCGCCTGTATGTTGGGAAGAAGTGGGGGAGAAGCAGCTGTATTCCCCAGAATTTGTGCAGCAGATGAAGGATCATGTGGATCTTATTCGACAGTGGATGAAAGCTGCCCAGGATCGTCAAGCCAGTTATGCGAATAGGAGGCGTCGACCTCTAGAGTTTTCAGGTTGGTGATCAGGTATTCCTTAAAGTTTCTCCGTTTCGCAGTGTTATGCATTTTGGTCACAAGGGAAAGTTAGCCCCTCGTTATGTTGGTCCGTATGAGATTGTTGAGAGGATTGGACCTTTGGCGTATCGACTATTGTTGCCACATAGAATTGTCTTCTTCAACATGATTTCTTTCATGTTTCCATGTTGAGGAAGTTGAGCCAGATCCGTCTCATGTATTGAGAACTGACGAGGTTGAGCTAGATCAGACGTTGAGTTATGTAGAATATCCCTTGCAAATCCTAGACAGAAAAGAGAAACAATTGAGAAATAAAACCATTCCCTTGGTGATGGTTCAGTGGAGCAAACATGGTAGGGAAGAAGCTACTTGGGAGCTGGAAGAGAAGATGCAGCGTGAGTGACCGCATCTGTTTGAGTAACTGTTGTATCGGATTCCAGTAGCTGTTAGTTTTTGGTTGTTCTTTTCCCTAGTTGTTGTTTGTTGTTTGCTCAGTTATCTTGAAATCTTGGTTGTGAGTTCAGTTGTTTCCCCGAGTTTGATTTCGAGGATGAAATCGTGTTTTATTGGGGGAGAGATGTGAGACCTGTGTTTTTGCTATCAGGTGTTGCTCGAGTGAAACCAGCTGGTAGTAGATGCATGTGTTGAAGTCATCGAATTTGACTAAGTGTTGGAATCAGCAGTTGGAAAGATATCAGACGTTGCGTGGGAGACGTTTGTTTGAGTATCATCTGTTGAGTCAGCCGTTGGTGACTTTTGATTTAGATGTGTGTATCAGCAGTAGCAGTAGGAATCAGTTGGAGCAGCAGCTCTTCGTTGGATTTTAGACGTTGGTGTTTAGTTGCGATGGTCAGTCGAGAGCGCTAAGGGACCCTGAAGCGACGATGTTTTGTGAACAGGAACTAGCTGTTGGTTTCGTTAGCGTGTTTCGTAGCGGGTAGCGAAACTACATCGTTTGGATTAGTCGAGACGACAGTGTTTTGGATTAGCGCTAAGAGATTCAGCAGTTGGTGAGTTAGCGCGTATTTCAGCTGTTGCGAGAGATTAGCTGTTGCGTTGTTTTATTCAACTGCTGGTTTGTAGATCAGCTGTTGGTTCGATCAGCTGTTGGTTAGCGATCAGCAGTGACTAGCGGGCGACGTCGTTTTGTTTAGTTGTTCGCTATTTAGCGATAGGCAAAAGCTGATGCGAGATTTCAGGAGCTGGTTGGGAATATTGTGACAACTGATTTTGTCGGTGGAATCTGTTCCTACTTCTGTCAGCTGTTGAGAAGTGTATTTAATAGAGGACTTGGCTGCTGTTCTCCATTATTGGTTCCCCGATACTTAGCAAATATTTCCCCCGATTCCCAATCTTTGTCTCGAACCCTAAGCACTGTTTATCGTAGCTTTCCACCGTCGATTCCCGTCTCTGTTTTGAGAAAGACCGGTGACGTTGCACTCCTTGAGAGTTGCTCTTTCGATTGATACCACTTTTGGAAGCTGTGGTAGGCTGGAAGTAGGATCGCGAAGTTGCTATCTTCGGTAGTGTGTTCGTGTGTGCAGGTAGAACTTCGAATTGTTGTTAAGATCTTACCTCGAGCGTTTATTTAAGCTTCCTGTTGAGTTAGATGTAGGATCATTGTTGGTTTGAGTTGTAGCTCCCAGCCGTGTTATTCTGTGTTTAGAGTCCCTTGAGAATTATACTTGTTGCTTCGTTCAGGTTGTGTATCAGATTTCTTGGGACCCCGTTTGTGGGAATTGTTGCACAAAATATCGAGGTACGGATTTGAGCTGGTTATAGCTTTGAATTGGCGTGGGATATTATGTGGATTGCTTGGTATGCTTGCTGTGATGTATGTGCTGTTCGGCTGTTTGCATACATGCATTAATTCACGCTCATTCAGATCTCTATGGCATTGTGCTTTGTTGTTGCTGTCTGTTCTTACCAGGATGCGAGGGCGAGCGGCCATACCTCACTCTCATCTCCCTGCTGGGATTTGTTAGCCACCATGCGCCGAGTGGTTAACTACCACAGTTCATGGGTTGGCAGCCACCATGCGCCGAGTGGTTAACTACCACAGTTCATGGGTTGGCAGCCACCATGCGCCGAGTGGTTAACTACCACAGTTCATGGGTTGGCAGCCACCATGCGCCGAGTGGTTAACTACCACAGTTCATGGGTTGGCAGCCACCATGCGCCGAGTGGTTAACTACCACAGTTCATGGGTTGGCAGCCACCATGCGCCGAGTGGTTAACTACCACAGTTCATGGGTTGGGCAATGGCAGGTTGAGTTGTTTGATGCAGCTGGTAATCATTTGTGGCCACTTTCTTTGCAGATTCTGTTGAGCTGTGCTTGAGTTCCTTGGCTCCCTGCTTCGGTTGAAGCCTTTAGCTGTTGTTCTGTGTCTCATGCATAGCATCTGCATTTTATCTTATGCTGTTTTCTTTAGCTGTTTCAGTTGCTCTCCGTACTGGGGTTTGACACCAATGTCCCTCTGGGGCATGGTTTGTTTTGTTTGCCTGTTGTTGTTCATGTTTCCCAAGTTACTCAGCTGGTCGTGGAGTTGGCCCAGCTGGAGGTGCCCCAGGAGGTGGTTAGAGTGTCCCAGTTATTTATAGTATCTATATGCACTGGTATCACCGCGAGTGGGATGTCTCGGGTGATGCTTAGCCTTATGTAGTTGGCAGTCTGTCTTTGCTGTATTGTTGTATTTTAATTTATATTTTGAGTATTGCACTATTTTTGGCAGGCCTCGTGCTCACATCAGAAACAAAACACACAAACACACGCGGAAGCTACTAGAAAGCGGGTACAATTTTTTTTGGCCTGACGGTTTAAAAAAATATAATTTAAAATAAGACAATACTCAAAATATATTTATCCCAGTTACACAAAACCAACAAAGGCTACAAGCCTACGACATACAGTACAGCAGAAACATGTATCAATACCTGACAACAACCACAACTGAGTATACATGACTACAACAAAAGCACAGAGTATCCCCTGGCCAATAATACTGATACATAAATATATGCTATACGCTACTGGGATACTCTAACCACCTCCTGGGGCACCTCTAGCTGGGTCAGCACCACGACCAGCTGGATAACCTGAACAACAAAACAGGCAAGGAAAAAAACCAAGCCCCAGAGGGACATGGGGTCAAACCCCAGTATGGAGAGGAACTGAAGCAGCTAAAGAAAAGCATAAGATACAATGCAGATGCTATGCATGAGACACTGAACAACCGCTGAAGGCTACAACCGAAGAGGGAGCCAAGGAACTCAAACATAGCTCCAGAGAATCGGAAACAAACGGTGGCCACTGGTGTGTGTTCAAAGTGTGGTAATGAGCCACTCGCCTTGACACCACACCCGAATACCAGATGCATCAACAGCTCATCCTGCCGTTGCACAACTCATGAACTGTGGTAGTTAACCACTCGGCGCATGAGGGCTAACAGATCCCAGCAGGGAGATGAGAGTGCGGTATTGCCGTTCGCCCTCGCATCCTGGTAAGAAACAACAGCACAATACAACAAGATACAAGGCACAATACGGCTGAGATCTGAAATACAAGTGATATAATGCGTGTATGCACATAACATCAGGCAGTAAACACTGGCAGCAATACACGAAACAACAATCAGCCATCACTGCATTTACCCATGCCAAATCTCACGCTGTAACAAGCTCAACCCGTACCTTAATTCTGTGCAACGGTTACCACAACAAGGGACCCGAGAGATCTGGTTAAAACCTGCTAAACACACAACGTACAAAGCATAAATATCACAGGACACAGGCACAGAACTCACGGCTATCACTGGCTGGGAGCAACAGCTCAACCAGCAACCCATCCAACTAATACAACTTATCAGGAAGCTTAAATCAAGGCTAGGAACAAGATCTCATCGAATTAAACGAAGTTCTACCTGAACTACGAAACGCACGAACGAAACAGCAACTTCGTGCTTCTGCTCCAGCCAACTATAGCCTCCCAACAAGGTATCAATCGAAAGAGCTTCCCGAGAGGAGTCCAACGCTACCTCAAACGTCCAAAATGGTGGTCGGAAACGACGGGAATTCGCCGGAGAAACTCACGGTGAACAGTGTTCTAGGGTTCGAAGCGAAGAACAACAATCGGGGGAAAATATCGCTAAGTATGGAGTCTGATTAAAATGGAACAAAGACCAAGCCTTGCTGCTTATATACACGCGAGAATCTGTTTTAAAATCCACCGACACAAACAGATTCCAACGCCACTAACATAAAAATCGCAGCTGCCGACAGCAACGGGAACAGTACGTAGCTGATACCCAACAGCTTCTTCAACAGTGCGAAGCTCACGCCAGCAACCGCAACCCAACACAAAAAGCTCTAATCAAAATGACGTCGCTCCGCACACGTCAGCAAATCTGCTCAAAGAGCCACGCTACAACAGATCCATACAAATCTAATACGACGTCGCGCAACCTAAGTCATCATATCTGATGAACTAAACGCCTGCAACAGGATCGCTAGCGCTAAAGCAATACGACTTCGCCTCCACTAATATAAACGATGGCGTTTTGCAACCGCTACAGGAACTCGCTGCAAACAGATATCACCATACCGAACAGGTTCTCACAAAACAGATTTCTTTCAGGTTGTGTATCAGATTTCTTGGGACCCCGTTTGTGGGAATTGTTGCACAAAATATCGAGGTACGGATTTGAGCTGGTTATAGCTTTGAATTGGCGTGGGATATTATGTGGATTGCTTGGTATGCTTGCTGTGATGTATGTGCTGTTCGGCTGTTTGCATACATGCATTAATTCACGCTCATTCAGATCTCTATGGCATTGTGCTTTGTTGTTGCTGTCTGTTCTTACCAGGATGCGAGGGCGAGCGGCCATACCTCACTCTCATCTCCCTGCTGGGATTTGTTAGCCACCATGCGCCGAGTGGTTAACTACCACAGTTCATGGGTTGGCAGCCACCATGCGCCGAGTGGTTAACTACCACAGTTCATGGGTTGGGCAATGGCAGGTTGAGTTGTTTGATGCAGCTGGTAATCATTTGTGGCCACTTTCTTTGCAGATTCTGTTGAGCTGTGCTTGAGTTCCTTGGCTCCCTGCTTCGGTTGAAGCCTTTAGCTGTTGTTCTGTGTCTCATGCATAGCATCTGCATTTTATCTTATGCTGTTTTCTTTAGCTGTTTCAGTTGCTCTCCGTACTGGGGTTTGACACCAATGTCCCTCTGGGGCATGGTTTGTTTTGTTTGCCTGTTGTTGTTCATGTTTCCCAAGTTACTCAGCTGGTCGTGGAGTTGGCCCAGCTGGAGGTGCCCCAGGAGGTGGTTAGAGTGTCCCAGTTATTTATAGTATCTATATGCACTGGTATCACCGCGAGTGGGATGTCTCGGGTGATGCTTAGCCTTATGTAGTTGGCAGTCTGTCTTTGCTGTATTGTTGTATTTTAATTTATATATTTTGAGTATTGCAATATTTTAAATTATGTTATCTTTCCCTCAGGCCAAAAGCAAATATTTTAACCACTTTTTTTGTTGCTTCCGCTTGTTTTTGCGTGGTTTATCTATGATGTGAGCACGAGGCCTGAACACACACTCTGCACTTGAGCTCGATTTGTAAAATCATAAACAGAGAGTGTTTGTGTAACGACCAGATCTTTTGGAAGTCCACAATTAGAAAGATATGAGATTGAGGGATTACAATGCTATTTTATTCGATTCTTGAATTGATCGAGTTTCAGATTTCTGCCTATACATTGTTTAGCTTTTCTTTAGTTAAAGGCTAAATACCAGATTTCATGATTTTGTGCGTACAGATTTCATCTTTTGCACAATGATCAACCTTCATTTGATTATGGGTTAAAATTCTAAATGTTAGAATGCAATTACAATAGATGTCTAGTGATTTCTGCAAGCCAAGTGAATCCTTTGTTTTAACTAAAATTCTCGGTTTCCACTCGCATCTTTTATTTTAAAAACAGAGCACGCTTCTTTCAGAATTTGGCATATTGATATAACGTATTTTCTTTCCTTAGTCATTGTAAATCATATAAATAGGATCTTAAGCTGCTTCATGCATCATTACTTTAGATCCCAGCAGGGAGATGAGAGTGCGGTATTGCCGCTCGCCCTCGCAACCTGGTAAGAAACAACAGAAATACAACAAGGCACAACTGCCGAAATACAAGGCACGATACAGCTGAAATATGAAATGCAGGCAATGCAATGCGTGTATGCATATAACAACAGGCAGCCATACACATAACAACAAACAACCATTATTGCATTTACCCATGCCAAATCTCACGCTGTAACAAGCTCAACCCGTACCTTAATTCTGTGCAACGGTTACCACAACAAGGGACCCGAGAGATCTGGTTAAAACCTGCTAAACACACAACGTACAAAGCATAAATATCACAGGACACAGGCACAGAACTCACGGCTATCACTGGCTGGGAGCAACAGCTCAACCAGCAACCCATCCAACCAATACAACTTATCAGGAAGCTTAAATCAAGGCTAGGAACAAGATCTCATTGAATTAAACGAAGTTCTACCTGAACTACGAAACACACGAACGAAACAGCAACTTCGTGCTTCTGCTCCAGCCAACTATAGCCTCCCAACGAGGTATCAATCGAAAGAGCTTCCCGAGAGGAGTCCAACGCTACCTCAAACGTGCAAAATGGTGGTCGGAAACGATGGGAATTCGCCGGAGAAACTCACGGTGAATAGTGTTCTAGGGTTCGAAGCGAAGAACAACAATCGGGGGAAAATATCGCTAAGTATGGAATCTGTTAATCCAGTCGAAGACCAAGTCTTTCTGCTTATATACACACGAGAAATATGTTTAAAAAATCCACCGACACAAACAGATTCCAACGCCTCTAACATAAAAATCACAGCTGCCGACAGCAACGGAAACAGTACGTAGCTGATGAAGAAATGTCCACCGGCAATTTCAGACGCCAAAACTGACACACAACAGATTCCTCAATAGTTCGTAGCTCACGTCAGCAACCGCAACGCAAAGACAATGAGCGCTCATCAAAACAACGTCGCTCCGCACACGTCAACAAATCTGATCGAAGCACTACGCTACAACAGATCCCTACAAAGCCAATACGACGTCGCACAACCCACGTCATCATATATGATGAACTAAACGCCCGCAACAGCGATCGCTAGCGCTAAACCAATACGACGTCGCCTCCACTAATATAAACGACGGCGTTTTGCATCCGCTACAGGAACTCGCTGCGAACAGATATCACCATACCGAACAGGTTCTCAAAAAACTGATTTCTCCTCCAAAAACTCAAAATACGAAAACTTCCAGAATTGCTCTAAATGTGAAATCTAACCCGAAAATGCAAACAAACCCTTCAAACAGAAATATGAACCTCCAGAATTCTTAAAAACCGATTAATCCAACAATTAATATTTAACACATTTTCAGGTCTCACATTTCTCCCCCACTAAAAAGGATTTCATCCTCGAAATCAAACAACAATTCCGGGAGAAAACACAGCAACAGAAAGCCAAAACAGAAAATCGCCCAACACAAGGCCAAGAGTTCAAGATAACTGAGCAAACGACAAACAACAACTAGGGAGAAAAACAACTAAAAGCTAACAGCTACTGGAAATCTAGAGCAATAGCTACTCAAACAGATGCAGCCACTCGCGCTGCATCTTTTCTTCCAACTCCCAAGTAGCTTCTTCCCTGCCATGTTTGCTCCATTGCACCATCACTAACGGAATGGTTTTATTCCTTAACTGTTTCTCTTTTCTGCCAAGGATATGCAAGGGATATTCCTGATAGCTCAACGTCTGATCTAGCTCAACCTCGTCAGTTCTCAGCACATGAGATGGATCCGGCTCGTACTTCCTCAACATGGAAACATGAAAGACATCATGTAAAGAAGATAATTCCGGTGGCAACAACAGCCGATACGCTAACGGCCAATCCTCTCAACGATCTCATATGGTCCGACGTAAGAGGGGCTAACTTTCCCTTGTGTCCAAAGCGCATAACACTGCGAAACGGAGAAAATTTAAGGAATACCTGATCACCAACCTGAAACTCTAGAGGTCGATGCCTCTTATTCGCATAACTGGCTTGGCGATCCTGGGCAGCTTTCATCCGTTGTCGAATTAGATCCACGTGATCCTTTCATTTGCTGCACAAAGTCTGGGGCAGATAGCAGCTTCTCCCCCACTTCTTCCCAACATACTGGCGATCTGCACTTCCTGCCGTACAAAGCCTCAAACGGCGCCATGCCAATCGTCACTTGATAGCTGTTATTGTAGGAAAATTCCACTAAAGACAACGCGTCTTGCCAGCTACCTCCAAAATCCATAACAACAGCTCGTAACATATCCTCCAACGTCTGGATAGTTCGCTCAGATTGGCCATCTGTTTGAGGATGATACGCTGTGCTCATAGCCAATCTGGTACCTAGAGCTGTTTGCAAACTCTTCCAAAACTTGGAAGTAAACCTTGGATCTCGGTCTGAAACGATCGAAACAGGCACACCGTGCAGCCTAACCACAAAATCCACGTACAGTTTCGCCATTTTCTTCAGAGAAAAGGTCATACCGTAGGGAATAAAATGTGCAGACTTCTACAATCGGTCGATAACCACCCAAATAGCACCGCATCCTCTGCTGGTACGAGGCATATGCGTCACAAAATCCATCGCTATGTGCTCCCGATTCCACTGTGGCACTTCCAAACTCTGCAACAGACCACCAGGTCTCATCCTCTCGGCCTTTACCATCTGACAGTTCAAACAGCGAGCAACGAACCCAGCAACGTCGCTCTTCAGGCCAGCCCACCAGAAGTGTTGCTTCAACACATGGTACATCTTCCGTGCACCAGGCTGAACACTATGTATACTGTAGTGCGCTTCCCGAAGGATCTCCTCCTTCAAATCAATAAGGTTAGGCACAACCAGCCTGCCACGAAACCTCAAGAAACCATCAGAAGAAACAGAATAATCCTCATGTTCTCCAGCCCTGACCTTCAACTTCAACTCGTGGATGGAAGGATCAGTCCTTTGAGCTGCTCGAATAGTCGAAACAATCTGTGGCTCCACTTGGAAAGAAGAAACCACAACACAATCCTTAGCCGGATAGAATCTCCAACCAGTAGTGTTAAGATGATCCTGATCCTTAGAAATATACAGTGAAGCAAGCATCTCACCAGCCTTCCTGCTCAAAGCATCGGCCACTACGTTCGATTTCCCTGGCTGATACTTGATCTCGCAATCAAAGTCCTTTAGCAGCTCCATCCAACGACGCTGTCTCATATTCAAGTCAGGCTGTGAAAACAAATACTGCAAACTTTTGTGGTCCGAGTACACCACAAATTGCTCGCCATACAGGTAATGACGCCAGATCTTCAAAGCAAAAACCACCGCTGCTAGCTCCAAATCATGGACTGGATAACGAGTCTCATGCGGTTTCAGCTGCCGCGAGGCATACGCAATGACTCGACCATTCTGCATCAAAACACAGCCCAATCCATTGAGCGAAGCATCAGAGCAGACGACGTAACCACCTGATCCGGACGGTAGAGCCAACACAGGCACAGTAGTCAGATTCTCCTTGAGCAATTGGAACGCATTCTCGCATTGCTCAGCCACACAAACCTCTTGTCCTTCTGAGTCAATTGAGTCATCGGATTTGCTATGCTAGAAAATCCCTCAATGAAACGACGGTAATAGCCAGCCAGACCCAAGAAACTGCGAAACTCCGACACATTCCTGGGACCCTCCCAGTTCAAAAAAGCATCAACCTTACTGGGATCCACAGAAATCCCCTCGGCTGAAATAACATGACCCAAGAATACGACGCGATCCAGCCAATACTCGCACTTGGAGAATTTAGCATACAGCTGCTGGTCTCTCAAAGTCTGAAGGACAATTCTCAGGTGCTCCTTATGCTCCAAAGGAGTCTTAGAATATACCAAGATGTCGTCAATGAACACTATCACGAACTGATCTATGAACTCTCTGAAGACCCGGTTCATCAGATCCATGAAGACTGCAGGAGCGTTGGTCAGCCCAAACGGCATAACCAGGAATTCAAAGTGTCCGTACCTAGTATGAAAAGCAGTCTTCGCAACATCTTGATCTCTTACTCTCAGCTGGTGGTACCCTGAACGCAAGTCAATCTTCGAATATATCGTAGAACCTTGCAGCTGATCAAACAGATCATCGATCCTGGGTAAAGGGTACTTGTTATTAACTGTCACTTTATTCAACAGGAGGAAATCAATGCACATCCGCATTGATCCATCCTTCTTCTTCACAAACAAAATGGGCGCTCCCCACGGCGACATGCTAGGTCGGATAAAACCTTTCTCCAACAAATCGTCCCACTGCACCTTGAGTTCTCTCAACTCCACAGGTGCCAAATGATACGGGGCACGAGAAATCGGAGCTGTGCCAGGCACCAGCTCAATGCTGAAGTCAATCTCTCGCCTCGGAGGAAAACCAGGAATCTCCTCCGGGAACACATCGGGAAAATGTCGAAACACGGGAACGTCACTAGGATGCGCACGAGCAGAAGAAGACGCATCCAAAGCGTAGATCATGAAACTAGCATTTCCAAGGACAACAAACTGAACATCTCCATCAGTTCTCTCAACTCCACAGGTGCCAAATGATACGGGGCACGAGAAATCGGAGCTGTGCCAGGCACCAGCTCAATGCTGAAGTCAATCTCTCGCCTCGGAGGAAAACCAGGAATCTCCTCCGGGAACACATCGGGAAAATGTCGAAACACGGGAACGTCACTAGGATGCGCACGAGCAGAAGAAGACGCATCCAAAGCGTAGATCATGAAACTAGCATTTCCTAAGGACAACAAACTGAACATCTCCATCGTTGAGACTAACGGGATCTTCGATCGAGAATCCTGCCGTAGAAGTCCCACTTCTCGCCAGACAAATGTTAGAGT